>BMAO01015649.1:0-115149 GCA_019973975.1 Trichonephila clavata
TATGTGAAGGCTGACATCATATTTCTCATTACTAACAAAATACTTTCTTGAAATAGAAAGTTCTGCAGTAATTTTAATTGGGATCGCCAAAGCACCCATTCCTTCCTCATCTCCTTGTAGGGTTTCATCCCAATCAAGTCCTGCAATCCATATTTTTGTAACAGGATTTTCATTATCATCGTAAAGGGCTGAGACAATCCCATTGGATCGTAAACTCTCGCTACAGTCTGAAGAATAGTTCTCTTAGTAGCCTTTTGAGGAATACGATCGAATGAATTCTCTAAGAATTCGCAATTTTTTTATCTCGTCCATTTCTGGGTCCAAACCATGCCCAAAAATTTTGACTCTTTAGTCAATCCCACATTGAAACCCTTTTCAATCCATAAAGAATTAAGTTCCGAGGAATTGGATCTTAATTTCGTAGATCCATCCCAGCATTTAAGAAAATTTTAATTGCGTCTGTTGACAATCTATATGCATCTTTTATTGTGTCTGCGCCATAATACAAATCGTCTACATATAAAGATGAATCGAGCATTTTATAACCTTCCGGATTTGTATTTGCATATTTTTTATATGATTTTATCGTCATTGCTAAAATTGCTGGACTACAGCAGAGTCCGAATGGAAGACGTTTAAATCTTAAAATTTTATGTTCATCTTCACTTTTACCATACCAAAGAAATTTTAAATAATCCCTATCCTTTTCTGCGATACTTATCATTAAAAATGCTTTGGCAATATCTCCGTTAAAAGCAATTTCATATTTGCGAAATTTTAAAATTACGTCCAATACAAGAGGGGACAAATTAGGCCCAATATCTAGAAAATCATTAAGGGATTTTACGTTTTTAGATCGTGAAGAGCTCGCGTCATAAACAACTCTACAACTCGTAGTTTCATTTTGTTTAAGTATTTCTCTATGTGGCATAAATACGACGAATCATGTCCTTCAATCTGAACATTCCTCAACTATACCCTCTTTAATTTGCTCTTCTATTACTCTTTTATACTGCTCAAAAATATCGGGATTTCTATTTAATCTATTCTTAAGATTTTCAAATCGCCTTAATGCAACTGCGAAATTATTTTCTAACTGACCCATTTCAGCTTCCATAGCAAGCCAACACGGAATATCTATTATTTTCAAATTGTATTTGCCTTTCGAAACCCTGAATTATCTCCCTTTCCTCCTTAGAAACAGTTTTGGTTGTCAGTAATTCCCATCAAATCTAAACTCCACAAGGATCTTAAAGAGTCCTTCACGCAAGAAGAAAAATTTATAATTGCACTGTTTTGAGTTTCGAATTCTCCTCCCGTGTGTAGGGGGGATCTTGTAACCCTGCCGGTACCCAACCAAAACGAGTTGAAATCGCATAAATTTCTTTCCCTATTCTGACCTTTTCACCTCTTACTATTTTGCCAATAGTGATCCACCCCAATGAGAATTCCCACTGTGGTCTCGGACAACCCCGCAATGTGTAACCCTAACTTGTTCATAGCTTTAGTGTCAACCGCGAAGGGGCAGTGACCTCTGCCGCCGTTATAACTTCAGTAACGAGGCAGCTAACTTTTATTTTATTTGTTTGCTTCATATCCGAAATAAACAGCTCGACAACGGAGTATGTTTTGGGTGTGGCATGAGTCATTCCGAAGGAAAAAACAGAAAGTATTTCTTCTCCTACAATTTTTAAGTTTAATTTTTTCACTAAACTAACATGTATAAAACTTCGCGTAGCACCACAATCTAGAATTAAATTAGTTAACTCAATTTTTTCCTCATGAAAAGCTAGTACGGAACATGTTTGTAATAAAGGATCTTTTTTACATAAAGATTTATTTTGAATAATAGAAAGAGAATGCTCATCCGGAGAGTTAATTGGTTCTTTTACGAGATTACTTTGCGGGTTTTCAATATTTTGATTGACAATTTGATTTGAAGCTGTTCGCTTGTTGTTTTGATTTAATCTATTAGTACATATTGATTCATGATGCGATTTAAGTCCGCATTTTAGACAATTACTTTTATTTTTACAATTTTTACTAATATGATACTTCCGGAAACAAATATAACAACGATTTTCGTTACGTAATTTATATAATTTTTCTTTTACACTCTTATAACAAGAAAAATGAGCAATGGCATTGATTACAAAAGATGCACACACGATTGTCAACAGTATTGAAACTCGCAGCCGTGGGTACATTTCTAGACATTTTTCTATTTTCATATTTTGCCTGTTCGAAACGTGGAGACCATGTATTTGTTCTCTCTTGTGTCAAAGAACTAGCCGCTTCACGACATTCTATTTCGGTTTTAATGAAATTCAATAAATCTGTCACGCTTATGTCTTCTTTTGAATTTTTCCTTCTATTAAATTCCAGAACAAATTCTTCTGGAATAGATTTTAATAAAATTGGTATTAATAATTGACCAAATGATCCTTTCGTAACTCCCTGAGAATCCAGGTTTCGAACAGCAATTTCTATTTCATCGTATAAATTTCTTAAAGCTTTAACATTATTTGAATTCTTTACCGATTCTAGTTTTAACAATTTATTCATGAATTGACTAATTATAATGTCTTTTTTTCCAAATCTTTCTTTTAAAGCTTTTATGCTCTCATCATAATTCTTTTCATTTAATTCTAGTGAAGCTACGACATTATGTGCTTGACCTATAAGTAATGTTTTTAAATACGCAAATTTTTCTACTTTACTTAAGCTTTCATTTTTATCTATCGTACTTTCATAACTATTCCAAAATTCTGTAAATTTTGTTGGGTCACCTGAATATTTTTCTAATACTAGTTTGGGAAGTTTTACTGAACTGTGAGCACTTTGCAGGTTAATCCTGCTTTCATCAGGAATTTTATTGAAAGATTCTGTTCTTTCTCCTTTTCCTAACACTCGTGCTATTCTTTTCACAGCTCGAGAACATTTTTCCTGATATTCCTCTGAGTTCGTTACATCCGTTTCTAAAGACTCTAATTCTATTAATGAATGAATTGAGTCATCAATTTCTTTTAAATTACTTTTCTTTTCTAATAATAATTCCTTCAAATCACATAATTCATCCCTGTCATCATTCGTTTCTAAATTATCTTCAACTTTCTTAATTAGCTTAGTAGTTAATGTTCTCAGCGCAGTTCGCTTACGTTTTAATCTATCTAATTGTTCCTCCATTATTTCGTGTCAATATAAATGTACCCAAGACTGCAATTATTACTATCAAATCTTCAAATTTAAAATCAAATATTTTAAACTCTTACCTCAACCCTGGGCACAGTTTAGATGTCGTAGAACCTTGACGGCCGATGCGCCACTGTCACGTCTGGTGAATTCAGTGGTAGAATGAAGACGATCTTTTCTGTTTTTTATAAGGTTTTATTGCTGGACGACACGGACATGACACGAACATTAAACATATATGATTAAAACTTAGGTTGTATTATTAGGGCAACCACCCTTCAATTACAGATTACAACTGTACCAAATGGTAGCTCACCTGCCACTGAGCTCCTACACATAACCAAAAACAAAAGTTTCGCGTTACAGAGCAGCGCCCTCTATACGACGCTTTTCAACAGAAAACAAAAACGACTAGACAAGCCAAAAAGAAAAAAAAAGCCCCATAAATGAATCACAATCGAAGCTGACGTCCGCCTCGCCAAATATCAACAGACAAGGATCAGTGTGACGCAATGTGACGTACGCTCGGCCCACAACAATGGATCAGTAATATCTGACCACGCCTGGATTGAGGGATTTCGCAAAGGCCAATAAAGGGTACGATTGTATTATTATTCAGAGGAAGGAAATGAAACGTTTCAAAGAGGTCGTACAGATGTCGGGAATTGCGATAGCTACAATTTTCCAATAACGGTTCACTAGGTACGACAGCCATCTTGCGCGCTCGCTCGGAAAAAAAAGATTGTATCGGTCAAAAAGTGAAATCGGACGCTGCCAGTCATCATAAAAAATGAATGTATCCACTGAAATGGGAAGATGATGATTATGATGAAGGGATAAAAGGATCAGAGGATGGAAAGCTTTGATGGAATGTCACGTTTACGTGAAGTTCACCGAGTGTGATGGTTAGATTCGATTAGACCATGTTTGTGTGTGGTGTAGGTCGAATAAAATATTTATCTCTCTTTAATATTGTAGGAAAAGTAAATAGTATTATATAAATATTAAAAATGAAATTACTGCGACAGTAGCAAGAGATTGTACTATTAAATCTGCCTTAAAGGGAATTTGATGTATTCATGGCCCATGGAATAAAAATGCATTTCAGAAGCGAATTAAGAGGTATGATACACATAAAAATTCCCCCTTTAGGTTCAAGTCCAACCGTTACCTATCTAATTAGTTTCTTTGAAGTACACGTAAAAAAAGAATAAAGATAAAATGTTTTGCTTAACCACACATTTCTTCACTAAATAATTGCACATACCTGCGGTTATGATGTTGAAATGAAGTGAATAAATTTTTATACTAGAAAGAAAATAGTTTTAGAGTACGGTGATATTTAAGTTATCAAGAATGCGAGATGTGTGTTTTGATCCTTAGTCGATTTCTATTAAAAATTCAATTAGCATATTTTTGTGAAGAGAAAATAAGACAAATACGTGGGGAGACATTTATGAAAAACAAACTGCAGGCAGAATATCAGCAGTGACTGTAAAACATAAGTTTCTAAAAAAATAAGGGTATTCAAGCAGTACTTCGATATTGGTAAATCTCGTGCTATGATTTTTCAAAATATCTGAAGGAAAATTTTCATATACAATAAAAAAGAATAAACAAAATTAAAAAATAAAATAAAGGAAGATTATTTATTTGTACACTGAAAACGAGCAAAATTTATTTATGAAATTTTCCCGTTTTAAACACCATTAAAAATTACAGAAATGGGATGAACCTTTTTTTATATATGAAAACTGCATTATGGCTTTTATTGTTTACTATTAAGTTATTTGGAGAAAAATTGTAATTTATTACGGTTATATACATAAAGTTATATAATAAGGCCACGTCCAAGAAATTTCTTTTGGTATACGATACATGCCAATCATTTTTTCAAAAACTTACCAACTATATTCTTGAATTTTAATGTCCAAAACACGAAATAAAGACGAATCATTCAAGGAAATTAATGAATAATTTTATCGATTTAAGAGCCATTGTTAGCCGGTGGTCGTGACTAGGAACTTCGGCCGAATCGAGAATTTAATATCTAATTCAAAGAAAGTTCATCGTGCGAGGTAACAAGGCTTCTGCATGTTAAATTCAATTGACCCCTCAAGCCTTCATGGTATAAAAGTTAGGGATGAGATTTTGTCAGCATAAGTAACTCTTCTTTGTTTGTTTATCATGATTAAAAATTCCAAGGTTCTTCGCCTACCAAGGTCCTAGCGTAGTTCTGGAGCAATAGTTACCCAACTTTCTTCTCAATGCAATTCATGGTCATAGCTTTTTCTTCGAACTTCACTTGACCAGATAAAAAATTTTAATATACATATATAAAAAAAGTGTTTTTTCAAAAATTATGTTTGAAGTTTTTTCTGTATGCTGTTTTGTGCAGAAAGTTTACGCATCAGTGGTTAAAACACTACTCCTATTCTTTTTCATGGAAGTGTTTTAAGATCTGAATTTATATTCAAAGTTGTTTCTCCAATTATCGTCAAAGTGTACTTGTTAGGGGGTATTGTAAGGTGATAGCTATTTTTGTAACTCAAAAGACATTTACAGTTTTTGCTCACATAAAAATGAAAATCTAAACCTACCTAAATTTAAATTGTTAATGAAATTTTTATAAAGTTATTTGGAATATAATTTTTAGAAATAATTTCAAACTTAAGGTAATTTTTTGAGCGAGTGTTTATTAGCATTACACCACAAAATAACACGTGACCCCTATTAATTTTTTGAAGATATAGTCAGAGTCTGGCACGCCCATAAAGATATACCAGACAATAAGCAACTGCTCTACCAGCAAGTACGCTACACTCAAGCCTCAATCAATATTATTTAATGTTACAAACACACATTTTGATGAAAATATTTTTTATAAATACCTTTCTCATAAGCATAATTTTTAAAAACAAATCTCATTATTTTTCACTGATTCAAAAACGAAGATAATTTTTTTTAAAAATAAGCCTGATTTATTTGGCTTGGTTAGCCTTAGTGAGTTAGATGCGTTTTACTCAAAATAGGGATAATATAATTCTAATCAACCAATAAATCTTACAAAATAGGAAAGAAACGTAAAAATAATCGGGGTACATATGCACAAGATAACATCGTGATAAATAAGATATATATATATATATATATATATATATATTTGCGTTTTACTTACAAATGAACACCATCAAATGTTAAGTATCTTAAGTGATAAAAAAATAGAGATATTTCTATAGAAATAAATGGACCCAGAAAACTCTCTGCGGATATTTAGCAAGAGTACTATTTACATAAAATAATTTACATTGTGCGAAACGTAAATAAAAAAGTTCTCTCTCTGTCTCACCCCCCCCCTTCCTACTTCAAAAGCTACCGTGCATGCTATCTTTGTGGCAATACATGTAAGTCACTCAAAACAAATGAGTCATTAGGAGAAACTACAAGTGAACTCTCATCAAGACTTGATGACACGACAGAAATTCAAGTTCCTTATCAGTGAGAAGCAACTGAAAAGTTCAACAGTGAGAAGTTCAGAAGAAACTGACACAAAGTGCCATTCTGAAAGTACTATTTGATAAGATGAATTTTGTTCGGAGGAAAAATAATAAAGAATAATCTCAACAATTTATTTTGTTAAAAATATTTTTAATTTATTGTTATTATAATCTGCCAAATAAAATAAAATTCTAATAATATAACGCCAAAAATCAAAATAATGTGGCTTTACTCTATTCGTATTAAATTATGTAAGTGCAAATATAAATGAACACTTTTGTGAGAAAACCTCTGTTCATTTAACTGTCAAAAAAAGTGCTAGTTTAACTCTATAAGAGAATCTTTCAATTATCCTGCTTTCCTTTCATTTCGCAAAAAATGGAAAACCACATAAAAGAATAATGGCATCATAAAAATGACTTATATAAAGATATTGTAAACATGATACAGTTGCATTTCAATACACGAAACAGCTGAGGAACAATTGTAAAATATTTTGGAATGTTTGATACAAACATTGTCACAGGTAAATTTTCTTATAAACATAACAGGAATATTTTTTTCTCAACAATAAATAAATAAATGATAAATATCTTCTAACGGATAATTTTATTTTTTTAAATTTTACAAACGTCATTCAACTAGGTGTAATATATTTTAATTTTAACGATACAATATTATCTGTTACAATTAATCTTCTCGATATATCGATAAATTTATTTGCCAAATCATCATTTTCGATTGATAATTACAACGAACACAAATCACCACTACAGATAAAATCAATAAATAAATCAAGTTTTGTTGACTTGTTTGAGTTGTTTATGCGTATTAATTGCTTGGAATAACTAATTTACTGTGTAAATGGCAGCAACAAGTACACATAGAAAAAATACAGTAAAAAAAATGGCGCAGATAAAATAACTTATTTTACTTTATAGGTTTTTATTTCACAAATCATCATTTTCAATTACCAATTTATACAAAAAAAAAAAAAAAAAAAAACAGCTATAGGTATAAGGATTAGATATAAGATTATAGAACGAAGAAAGATATTAAATTTTGCTGACTTGGTTGAGTTGTTTATGTGCATTAATTATTAGGAATAACTGCTAAACAACATAAATTGGAACAGCTAATATGCACAGAATGTTTACAGAAAAAGAAAAAAAAATAGCGCATATATATATATATGTTGTATACGCTCAGGCGACACCAGCGCCACTCTCTGTAACCCCGGATGTAAGCGGGAGAAGAGATAGACTTACTCTTCCCCAGCAGCGCGCGCCTAGTCAGGTTTAACAACCTGTAGATGTCATTAAATATCCTTAAACTTTAACGTCTCTCTTTCATTCAACATACCCCTAGACACCACCCTCTCTGTTACATGGGGGCTCGACCTCGCAACCTTAATGGTTTTTGAACCCGTGTTAAAATCAAAAGTCGCCCAAAAAAAACGGCGCTCATCGAAATCGCCCAACACAATGGCGAATGTTTGATCAGCGAATTCCTCCGACGCCTACTAAGAGCCAATCCTCCGCTCCGAGACCAATACTACCGTCTCCTTCGCCAAGCCAAACCAAAGCTTGAGACTCAACCAAAAAGTCTCTTCGGCATCGTCCAAGTGTTCCAGTGAAACAAAAAGGCCAATTTCCCCGCCTATTCATCGCATCAAAAGTGTAAACTCCATCTGCTTCGTATCTCCAATAATCGCCGTGAAAAGTGAACAGTGGTGAACTCATCGCAAACGGATAGCTTTTTATAAGCGAAGTCTATCTGCAGTCTACAAACACTCCGATATCGTCAAATCAGGCAGGTAAACAAATGCAACATGTTGACGCGCTCAGTCGTTATCCAGTCATGCTCATACAATACAACGAAACAACACAAAAAATTAAAAAAGCACAAATTAATGATGAGTTTACATCCAGTAATAAACAACTATTACAATCATCTTCAGCCTCTGATTATACATTAAAAAACGATGTGCTGTACAAAATTGTCAACGACCAAGAACTTCTAGTCGTTCCACTTGAAATGCAAAAACAAATCGTACAACTTGAACATTCTAAAGGACATTTCGGCATCAACAAAACTGAAAATTTAGTCAAACAACAATTCTTTCCCCAAATATGCGTAAGACTGTAGAAAATGTTATTGCAAATTGTATTCCTTGCATTCTTTCATCCAAAAAATTTGGCAAACGAGAAGGATTTCTACATCCCATACCAAAAGGTGATATTCCACTTGATACCTACCATATTGACTTTTTGGGTCCACTCCCAAGTACCAACAAAAATTACAAATATATCTTTACTGTCATCGACGCTTTCACCAAATATTTGTGGATTTATCCTGTAAAGTCTCCTTCAGCTAACGATGCTTTAGACAAATTAAAATTACAACAAGTAACCTTTGGAAGTCCCAGACGAATAATTTCAGACAAAGGAACAGCATTCACTTCGACAGAATTTCAGAAATTTTGTCAGGATGAAGATATCGAGTTTATTTCAATCACAACAGGTGTACCGCGTGGGAACGGTCAGGTAGAAAAAATTCATGCAACGTTAATACCAGTCCTAACAAAGCTTTCACTGGAAGATCCCAATAAATGGTATAAACACGTATCATCAGTTCAACGAATAATTAACAGCACTGTTTCCATAGCCACCAAATATACACCATTTGAACTTTTAACAGGCGTCAAAATGAAAAATAAAGATGACATCAAAATCAAAGCCATTCTCGAGGAAGAAAATTTCCAATTATCTTTACAGAATAAACATCAAATGAGAGAAGATGCCAAATCCAATATCCTGAAATTACAAGAACAAAGTAGACTCCACTACAATAAAAATCGCAAAGAAGCAAGAAAATACAAAGAAGGTGACAGAATTGCAATCAAGAAAACCCAGTTTGGAGTAGGTGTGAAATTGCGATCAAAATATTTTGGCCATATGAAGTCGTGAAAGTTCGTCCAAACGACAGGTACGATGTAAAGAAAATAGGAAGACAAGAAGGCCCGAATTTGACGTCCACATCTGCTGATCTGATGAAACCATGGGATAATCCCTAAGACTTTTCTTTCCAGAACTCTAATGACTTTATTTTTTTTCTCTATATACTCAAGGAAATTTGAACTTTAAAAATTTGTTTAATCTTTTTTTTTCTTTCAGTTGCAGTATTTGTATAATTTTTACTTGCATATTTTCCAGCCTGGTCGGGACCGACCACATCAGGATGGACGAGTGTTGTATACGCTCAGGCGACACCAGCGCCACTCTCTGTAACCCCGGATGTAAGCGGGAGAAGATATAGACTTACTCTTCCCCAGCAGCGCGCGCCTAGTCAGGTTTAACAACCTGTAGATGTCATTAAATATCCTTAAACTTTAACGTCTCTCTTTCATTCAACATACCCCTAGACACCACCCTCTCTGTTACATATATAATATATATAAATAATTTATTTTTCTAGGTAATTTTCCACAAAACGCAATTTGCTGTTTAAAACATCGCCAACTGAAATTTTTTTTCTCTTGAATGCGATTTCTCCATCAATAACTTAAATAATAATCACGACAAGATCTATTAGTTAAGTCAGAAATTATATCATTGTGTTCCTCCTCATTTTCACAATATGCGCTCTTTTTCTCATCTCACTCAAAGCAACAAATGAAAAAGCAACTAGGACAAATAATTACTTACTCAAGCAAATACATACAACTTATAATTTTCTACTTCCCTTTCGCAAATCATATATCATTATGTAACCAACCATTATTAAACTTACATAACATTACAAATCGACAATATCCACACAGGTAATCATTCGCATTAAGGATAACGTAACAATGAGAGCCTAAATAAAAATAATAACTGACCTCATTAAGAACGAAACTTTCTATTCATTATTTTTTGAATAGAAACGGATGCATTTATCCGCAGAGCTATGAAGAAAGGAGCACTATTATTATTTCAGGATAATCACTAATGATTCATTTTTCCTACTGAAAAACTAAATGCATATATGAGAAATCATTAATAATTCCAGAATTGAATCAATAGAAAAGAAATTTTGATTTGATTTTAGTTAAAGTTGATCTATATAGTGAATGTAAAAGGTTTTACTCTTATGCTACAGCCAGTGGTGTAAAGGAGAATATTAGAGCCCCCCTGCAAAATCAGGGTTTGGTCTCCTACCAGAATCTTGTGTGAGTGAGTGAATATTTACGTCACACTGTTTAGCTACACGAGGGCTTTTGGCGAAGGTCCACGTAATTTTAAACCATGGTCAAGTGACGCGGACTACACCTGAGCTGGAACCCCCTCTCCGAACTACCACACCAACGGGAGGACGTTTGAGCACTCGATAGATTTAACGTCAATCACTCCCCTACACGGCGGGTCTTCAGTGGTACTGGGATCGAACTCATGACCCGCTAGCCATGATCCGATGCCTAGACCACTTGGCTACTGCGGCCACACCTGGATCTTGCAAAGGATTGCAAAAACCATAACATCAATCTTTGGGCCCCCAAGAATCCTGGTCTCCTCGCGAAGCGGGGGTGTATGTTACGCCACTGGCTACAGCATGAGTTCATTTAGAGTCCCGATAGAGTTGAATGTGGTGCACGACAATCTGCAGTGGAATCGAGAATTGAATCTGCAATTTCACCACTAAACTATCATGGCCTAAGAGCACAAAAGTTCAGGGAAGAGAGTGAGAGCTTATTACTATCGCAATACAAAACAACACGAGTGCTACTGGCGACGGACCTTGTAAGTTTGAACCTCGACCAAGTGACGGTTGAAACACGCCAACCATAAAAATTTGCACAATCATTTTGATAAGTCAATTACATTTATATGATGGGTTAATTGATTCTGAATTGTCGCCAATGTGGCACAACACAAGAGTTGTTGGCGACGGACGTCATAATACTGAATCTTTCAAAAACTCTCTTTAAAAAGTCAGCTCTTGGTCAGTGAATTAATTAAGTTTACAGTAGAAAGGAAGGAGGCGCAGAAAGTGAGATCCCGGCCTTGCACGTACAGCAGACCTCATTCTATATGGCCCTATTTGATCATTTCCGACCAAAAAGTTGGCGACCACACATGCCCACTCGTCGACTGCGGCTTACATTTGACGGTAAGAAGTAGTTTTTCAATGACAATCAACCCTACGTTTTCCCACTTTAACCCACTCTTAATGAAACTTTATTAATAATTGTAGAATATAAGTTCCACTTTCAGAAGCACTAAAAATAGTCACGCGACCTTCTGATGCAAATATTAAGTAGGTATTAGCGTTGGAATATTAATAGCATTAGGAGAAAATAGAGCAAACTGGCCATTAACATACGTTTAACTTAGTTAAAAGGCAGCATTAACAAACGCTTCACTGATTATGTATACGATGAACATTTTAATCAGCTCTTGAATGCGATTTGGAATTGTATTTGGTTCATTCAGCTAGTTAAATTAAAATTAGCACATGTAATAGTTGGACTCATGGTTACGATTCATAGGACATGACAGAAAAACAGATGGATTCTTGAACAAAAGAAGTTTTACGACGTAGTGATATCATTATAGTAAAAATTAATATATATTTAATCTCAGCAAAACACAAATCATTTCTGTTACTAGAGCTTCCAAAAGCTTTGAATGAAAAATATGCCAAGATTAAAAGAAAAATGGAACTAAAAGACGTAAGTATGACATAAAAACAAAAACATGGAGATTATTTTAAAATGTTACAAAAGGTAAGAAAATGCATTCCATTTTCCCTACAGATTAAGGTCTAGGTTAAATAAATAAGCTAAAAAAATAATACTTCTAAGTCTCCGATTAATATGTTTTTATTGAGTTAGTACAGCTGAACAACTGTTCCTTATTAAATATTTGAACAATACGAAAAAAAATATTTCAGATGAGAAGACATGATCTGAATTGAATATATTCCCAAATATTAAGTTAAAAAATGGGTATTTCGAATGAATGTGAACAATTGCGTAGGACTCTATCTTGAACTAAAACGTTGAATTGAAATTTTTATATGTTTATCAAAGTGTTCTATTATATCATTCATTTACGATTGAATCAAGATGTGTGGTTCGGACTATTTCTTCATATGTAACAATTTGAAAAATGAAATTCAACATGAGGTATGCAGTCGTTAATCGAAGAAAATTACATAAAAGATATAACGAACGGGTACTATATATTCGGGTTCTTTTTCTAATCCTCTTGGAAAAATTATTTTTTAACTGTGATTTTAGTCTTAAAACCGCTTTCCGTAGAGATGACTTGATTTTAAGTAAATGTCTACTATTTAAACCCAGATGTGAGGTGAACGGTTAATAGTGAAGTCTGAGAATGAGAGAAGGTGAACTGCGACTGGGAGGTCGCGCGTTCTGAAATTGATATTCGTCGTAGAATCCCCCAAGAGTTGTGAAAGCAAATAACATTGGAGCTGACTGAGCTATCGGGGTTCGAGAAGGATCGTCACAAGAAGCTCCGACTGAAGCTAAGTGACTTTCAATAATTTTATATGTCAGATTATGTGATAGGATTTCAGATTGCTCCCAGAGTTAAGTTATAAAGTTGTATGTTTTTGTAGTGTTAAAGATAGAATAAAAGTAGCTAGTTTTAAGATCATGTGTCTGCTTCTTCCACGAACCCTCTTACACCCGCGATCTTCGGGCCACGACAAAGAAGTGAAAAACAACACACTAGAAAATGATTTAAGAACAATAAGAATATCTTTCATTGGACGAAGTTAACAAACATTATATAACTTTAAGCTTTTGTCTAAAAACTTTCTAAAGAAAACAACGAATGTGGGAATCAGGCAATGAAAAAGAAAAAAAAAATACGCTTCGAGATTTAATCACTTAATATTGTTTTGTGATGTTATGATTGCACACATTTTTACATAAAAATGCGACTGAAAGACAACGTCGTCAAAGCTATTTATCAAAAATGGTTTTTAATTAATGGTTCTGAACCACAGTCAAGGGACGAGGACGATAGTTGTGCTTTGGACAGATTTAACATGCATCATCCGTCTCCACATGACAGACTTTAGAAATACGATATGCAAACCCATTACTTGTCGGTTGCGAATTCGTTAACTAGCCTACCTCAGTCTCAAAACGGTGATGGTATAAAACTGCTAGACTAACCTACCACTCAGCTGCGGTAGCCTAGTGGTCATGGTCACGAACTCGAAGTCGGCGTTGTCGAGTCGAGAGTTCCAGTCCTGATGGCTCTCAAAACCCGTCGTGTAGAAGGGCTGATGCACGTTATATTAGTAACAATGTCCTCACGTGTTGGTATGGTGTGGAAGTTAGGACAGTGGGGTCTCGGCTCAAGTGTCGTCTTGATTCACATCTACCACTTATCTCCATTTCACAGCATGTATGATCTTCGAAAAATCGGGCTCATTAAAACCATGGGATTACGGAAAGTCGATATTATGTTCATTACAAACACGTTAAGAGTTTGAGTATAAATACAAACTTACGATAGTTCGTACAAATAAAAACAGTAATAGAATTTAGAAGTAAATAACCTTTTTACAAAAATTACAATTTAAAAAAAATAATAATAATTGGCTTTTACTCTTCTGAGTTTCTAAAAGCAAGAATTTTAATTTTCTTTGTGCAAGTGCAACATCAGTATCCGAGTCACTAACAAAATATTCCACACAACGTTTCACACAGATACAGCCTCACTAATTGAGATGTTAGTTAATTTTCCACCTCGGTAAACGCAGTTAATTTTGTATACAATAGGAGATCAACATTTGCTTTCTTGGTGGGTATTCTTATAAGTTTCTTCCTATTTATGAAGCGCATTCTTAATTTTTCTCTTTTCAATTTCCATATTCCCTCACAGTCCCGATCTCTGTTCAAACATAAGTTAAAAATTTTTCATCCCTTTGTATGATACTCATTTAATTTATAAATGGTCTAATATAAAACGATTCCAATATCCTCCAAATTTCTCTTTGATTTTGCTTAAAAACATTTAAATTTAATACCGCGCAAATCGAGGGATGAGGTGCATTTGTAACAATGGGCTAAATTCAGTGGCGTAACGAAGAACTTTAGGCGCCCCCCCCTTCAAACTCAGATTTTTGGCCCCAAGCCCAAATAACGTCAGTCAAGCTTTGGTCTTTTGGTCTCTACTACAGTCTCCGCCCCTCCCCCCCCCACAATGTGGGGGTGTACGTTACGCCACTGGCTAAATTCACGACTGTCACATGGTAAATACAATCACGTGTTCTTCACTGGATTCGAGATTGACATTAGATTTGTCATTGTTGCTTTATTGAAAAATTTAGATAATATTTCAAATTTCACGCATTGTTCAAATATTGAGATTCTTCAAAAAGTTTTTCAAAAATTAATAGAATACTTATTTTACGCGTGTATTCATCAAGTGCATTTTGTTTACCTATATGCATTATTATTGTTAACAAACTTCTTAGAAGTTTCTGCAAAAAGCAAAACTTGGCAACAGCGAAGCGCAAGATTTGATTGGTTGTTAACACGTTATTGCATTTATCATGTGACTATATGACGTCACATAAATTTGTGAATTGACTGGTTGCAAAGATGTGCTTGCAGGTTTATCATGTGACTATGACGTTACATGAATTTAGCTCACATTGATCCCAACACGTTGAGTTCGAAAAAAATCGAAGTATTGCTGGTGTTTATATATTTATTTAGTCATCCATCCGGTATAGTGGTTAATGACGCTGACTGCGGTGCCGTAGGGCCTGGGTTCGAATGCCGAAGAAGGCATGGATGTTTTAATGTATAGTGCCTTCGCGGCATGGAGGTACTCTAAATAGCCGTCGAGCCGAAGTTCTCTCGTGAGGTTGGTGCAAGGGGAAGAGAGGTGGGAAGCCCCTGACCACCCCTAGGGGTTCTCCTTCAAAATTGGGGTGGAACCGATTTTTATCGTAGTGTCACCTGAATGGTGCTCACAGCTCAGGCTAACGACAGGCGAAAAAATCTAGCCCTTCGCCGCGATGAATTTTGTGGACCTTGATCTGATGTTACTGTCGATCAAGTGGCATAAGTAACAACAAGAACAACCTATATCTATTTTTGTGCTGAAGTTTCAAGTTCAAAGCTCATTCAAGAAGAAAACGATACTTCCGTATTAACAATTAATCGTCAAGAATTTTACGAGTTATGGCAACCTATTTCATTTACAGCCATAACCAGCTTTATGCCCATATGTTTCGGCATATAATTCGCCAAAGATTGCCAATGTCATGAGGTTAATTCATAACTACATGGAGATAAATTTACGCCAATACCCGCCAATTTTGCCCCCTAAAACATAGAACAAGACGCCAAATATTAAAACAAGGTCGCAATTGATATATCGCAGTTTAGCTCAATATATTGTAAAAACGTGCGTATTTCCCCCCGTCTTCCATTAATGAACTCGAGCAATGATGTGAACAAATATCGACACGCAAATTCAACTGAGTCACGCTGGATAATTAGGATTCCCGATCGTTTCCTGCGTGATAAACCGTTATAGCAGAGGTCACACGGCTTCATTTGAAACGAAATACGTTTTCAAATTTTCGTAAAACAAATGGAACCCAAATAGAAATGAATTCGAATTTCGGAAGGAGCTTGAAATGCTTAGAAGTTCGAGTGAAACCTTAAGACATAAATTGACTTGGAACAATGGAATAACTTTATTTATAACTACAGTAATAGTTGCAAACGATTATTTTTTATAAAGATGTACTCATTTTGTTAGTTGAAATGTAGTAGTGGTAGTGAGTGAAAAAATCTTTTTAGTGATCAAATCAGCTTTTTATTTCAGCCATTTGAACATCAGGAGAGAGAAATTTAGCATCTTCTCCTTCCAAATATCTAACACAAAAGAGACAGAATTATCCCTTTCATCATTAAAAAACAGGGGAAAATATTATGAGTATAATAGGAATGTTAAAGTCATTAGTAGAAGTGAAGGGAAATAACAGTAAAATTTAGGAACAACGTACGTGTTTTAGGGAAAGGTACGTGTAAGCTATTAAGATATTCTTATTCTAGGAATCGCGAATAAAGCTGCCAAAATGTAGGTTTCAATCTCTTTAATGTGAAATGAAATGAGACCAGCATTTCGAAACAGGGTATTCATAATCATAATTCAGATCAAAACATATAAGATTAAAATTTTAAGAAAATATCAAGAGAGTTGAGAGTTATTACATATGTATATACGTTCGTAAAATGAACTATCTATCAGCCTTAACTAGATTCTTCGAGTATTTTTTTACATAACAGATTCTCATATTTAATAAACGTTCGGAATTTTAAAAATATTCTCAAAATTTCGTCTTTTATTTCACTTACGTCATTTGTTTTTATTGATTTCGAAAAAATACAATAAATTGGGCAATACGCGAGAACAATGAACCATTCAAAAATGTACCTGAAATCATTTAATTTTTAATTTAATAATTGAAAACATGAACAAAATCAATACATTTATATAAAAAAAGTTTTAAATAACTCTATCTTGGGCCATACATATAAAGTTAATAATATACAAACAGTTAATTTTTTTTTTTTTTGGTAACTGAATGTGAAAAGATGCAAAAAAATAAATGCCACACAGACAATTATTTTCTTTTTGGATTCAACAGGTGAAACACTTGCAACTTCCGAGCAACGTTATGCAGATTCGATGGTTAGGCAATTGTTTTGAAACGCAAGGCTTTGTGCAATTTCACGAGGCGGTGAAAAACTGCTGCAAGAGCGTGTTGAACGAAAGGAAATAATAGAATAAGAATTAGGTGGAATGGAAATGAAAGTGAAAATTTTCGTTATCTTTTTAAAAAACGACTAGAAGATAGCAGTACGGGAAATCACATCAAGCAAACACTACATCAGGATATAGGAACCCGGTGTGATAATAGAACGACAACTGTTATCAAATAAGAAAAATCCGAAGATTAGAAATTAAGGGTGAGAATTCTTTGCATTACTCAAAATTGAAAGTTGGTTTGAAATATAATCACAATTTATATTTCACCGGTCCATCATGATAGTTCAAGGGTGGGCAATTATTTTGGCTCAATGACCACATTATGGAAACGGGGGATATCGGAGGGTCACACCTTTGTGAAATGATTGCATTCATTAGTTCACTTTGCATCCTAGAAAGAGTATAAGTCATACCTTAAAAATAAATAAATATAATTTAAATAAAATAAAGGGAATTTAATGGGACAAATGCCCCCTTATTACACTCTTTTCTACATTTTTTCCCTTTGTTTGTTTTTGAAATCATGAGTGAGATTGCTAATTGAAAAATTCTCTTCATGGTGTAACGTTTTCCCGCCCGCAAGATCGGCTCTCAATGTAGATAGCATTACGCAGTTCACATCCACCCCTAAAATATTTCGGGATCCTTTTCATCTAACATCACATTAACAACCGATGGCCGTGAGAAACCCAACGCTTGATTCCACCTGGAAACTGGAACCCCGAGTGTAATTCGAAGTGTAAGAAGCAATTGCCCCCACCCTAAGAGAGTGGTGAGAGTTCGTTCTAAAACACACGAAAGAGAAGTAGTATTTGCCATCTCCTTCACAAATAAGACATTCTGTAGAATGGAAATACTCAATAGTTTGAAGAACTTGTAACCAAATGTACACATTGTAATTAATAGCAGTAGACGTCATACGCCAATAATTTAATTTCTTAAATCTCACACTATTCATAAATTACCCCTAACGTTACAACAGCCAGCTTACATTATATTTACTCTTGTTGATCTTTGTGGAAGAAAAACTATGCTCACAAATATATATCGACCCCAATATAGAAAACATCTGTCTAAAAAAATTTGGCTTTTTGACTGCCTTAGTGGCTGCAAAAAAATTCTTTGCGGGTCGCATGTGGCACGCGGGCGCTATTTGATCATCCCTGCTTCAATACATACATACATACCAATTATAAATTATATGAAAAAATTGAGCTGTTAAATTTCGAAACAACAATGATTTATGAATAATAATAATTACAAATCAACAGCTTGAATTTTTATCAGAAAAGGTTAGATATGAAGAGGATGATGACCTGTCAATAGTCTGATTGGATGAAAGTTTTCAGTCGTTTTTCTAAGATCATCGCATTTCTATCCTAACAATGAAGCATGTGTTAAGATTGATTATTCACAATACGCCATTCAACAAAAGAATATTTCAACGGGATTCTTTTTGAAATTTACATTCTTTATAAAATTCGAATAATCATCCTTCATTTACGCTTTAACATAAATTTCATATACTTAAAATTTTTTTTATAAGTTTGAAAAAGTTTAAAATTTTAAACAAATAAACACAAACTTTCCAATGCCTTTACTAAGTATCAATAATTTAACTGTTTTATTTATTAGCTAAATTTTTTTTGAGGTATACAGTTGGAAAAAATCTCTTTTTAACACCCTTTTATAAGCTTCATTTGTATGTAACGGAATCTTTGAACTCAATATTTTTACCCACTTTAAAAGGTCAGATTAATTCGAAATTTTGCTCACTTGTCCAGGGCCGATAACAATACAATAATTTCTTAATTTTGTTCCATTGTTCTGATCAGAATCAACCATTTTCCGTTTTCAGATCCCATCCCACATCTAGCGACTAATTTCAGATCCCATTTCCAGATTTGGCGACTAAAAGATTAAGTTACAATTTAGTTCGATCAACTATACAAGGGTGTTTTTTTAGTTTTTTTAAACTATAATATTAATTAATTAAAACTTTCATTTCTTAAATAATTCAAGCACTTCTACAAAATATTTCTTTCAAAAGAAAGTATGTGGTTCTGGAAACATCAAAACTTATTCCTTTCCAGAAATTTAGGCGTATCTCTCTATAAAGGTGAAATTGAAATAAAACCAATATGAAAAAAACCACTACGGTAGGTGGTCGAACCGAACAGGTTTGATTACACCCTCAGTCTATGTGGTTAACTGAAAACAAACAAAACCCGCTCGAAAAAGTAACGTTTTATGTCATTTTTATGTCACTATCACTGACAACCTCTGTAACCCACACCCTCCCACAACCGACACCACCATATCACCATCTGTTAAGTACAGTTATTTACAGTTACATTTAACCTGGCACACGTACAATCAATGCTGACCCGTTTTTTTCACACACAAGCATTAGCGATGCATCTTAAGTTTCGTCCCGAAGGGATTACGATAAGTTAATTTACATAATACGTGACTGTGTTATTGGGTAGGGAAGAGCCGCGAGGGGTACACACAAAGCTTATTCATTTGACGCGAAAGGGAGTTACTAATTTGGGTCTTAGTCAATTCCGGAAGCCGTACATGACCCGCTTTTTCTGGGATAAAAACCGTTGAGTGAGCGACCTTGGTGAACTACCACTGACTGACTCAGGGACGGAAATCTTTGTGTCATGGCGTTTTGCTGTCATGACCATAGAAAATGTCACAAATCTCCTCTTTTGGCTTGTTTTCTTTTTCTCTCTCTTCCTTCCAGAGTTATCCTTGATAAATATAGAGAGGTTTATATTGGTTTTGTGGTTTTAGAATGTAGGAAGAAATTGAAGGGGAGTATGTGTAGAATCCACCTAATGTTCGTGAATTGTTTTTTTTTTTTAATGTATAATTGCAACAACCAATTACGAAAGGAATTCTACTACCCTAAAATTGTGAATTTTGCCAAAACTTGACAAATTTTTTTTATAGACCATCTTATAAGCTTTATAAAAATACGAATTTTATTATTTTCCGTTCACTAGAACGAAAACTACAAGTGTTTTAGTAAAAATAGATGCCATTACTTTACGCAAGCTGTCATACTTTAAAACGTGTTTTACTCAAAATGTGTTTTTTTGATTTTTGTGTTTTGAAAATGTTCAAACGGAGACAGCGATTGCTAAAAAGGTTTTGAAGATAATTAACGAATCTTTTTTTTGTGTACGTTCTCTATAATAATACGAGTGTTTTAACCTTCAGATTTATCAATACCTGTTTTAGTACAAAATTTACAGTCCCTTATGTGAATATAATCCCTGTTTTATTAAGCAAATTTCATATAATAGCTAAGATAAAGTGCTCTAGTTTTTGTAAAAATTAAAATATCTCTTATCCTGAAGGTCATTTCAAAAATGAATAACGTAGCAACACATGAGAATTGAAAATTTGTTCATAAACTTTTGGTACAGAATGGACCGCGTTTAGGTTATTTTTGTAAAATTTTACCCATTTTTTCCTATTTTAGTAATAATAATTTCTATTTCTCTTCTTAATTTTAGCATATTTTTCTTAAAATGTACTATACAAATCTTTAAAAAAAATTGTCGCAAGTAGTCGGATGCCTTAAATGATTCACAAGCAGACACGTACATTGTAAATTTCCTATTGCCAATTGTCAAGAAAAATTTCGAGACAATCACACATTTAGTATTAATTCACACAGTTTTTCAAAATAGAATTTAAAAGGTGTATTTTTCCTCCTGAGCCATGTAAGTCTTTTTTATTGTTTGTGGTAGACCAAACTATATAACATCTAAAATTTACACAGAAAGACGTATACACACCTTGCGTCAAATGGGTGCAATATTTTCTCCATATATTTAAAAATCAAATATACATAACATTAAATTACATTCAAAGGAGAAACATTCACAACCCTACCTCAGCTTTTTATTTTTGAGAAGCAGCTCCGATTTATCCATGGAGTGTTTGGGACGGGCTCTCAGAGGCCCGAAGTGCCCGGATAAGCTGGACTTAACTAAATTATCTGGTTATAAATTTCGATCCTCCAGCGCCAAGAGGGTCTGTAGTTCTGCGCTGAGAGCCCAAAATGAGCTTAAACCGGCACTGATGAGAATCAAGTAACTTTCGAGACCGCGGTAACCTAGTTATCACGATCATGAGCTCGTGGTCGGTGTGTCATGCGTTGGCTCTTGTGCCACTGAAGACCCACCGTGTAGAGGAGCTGATGCACGTTAAAACTCGTGGATTTAAGTCCTCGCGTTGGCACAGTGAGAAAGTTCTGAGGGGGGGGGCTAGCTCAGGTGTCGTCCTCGTCACTTGACCGAGTTTCAAATTATGATGTCTGTCACTAATAACCCTTGTGTTGCATTATAGTGCGACGGAAAAAACCCCTCATCCTTACACAAATAATTTTCTATACAGAATTATTCGAAGCAATGCCAACATCATTCAGTGACAAAATACATTTCTATTTTAAGGATACCAATAGATTATAGAGTCACCATACTTTTTCCCCCAAGAACTAAATCTACAATGACTTTTGAAAAGAAAACACCCAAAAATTGTAAAAAAAAATTACAATATATCAACGTTATTTCAGTATGTACATATATACTACAGGACTTATCTTTTAAAGATATGTACTGGAAACCTCATGTTTTTAAAAAAAAGTTAACACGACATCAAACATTATTCTGATGCTAAATGTGAATTATCCAAAGAAAGAAAAAAAGAGCGAGAGAAAAAAAGCATTAAAAAAAATGTTTTAAACCGCAGCGACTGGACAGACGTCAGAGGTGCTTGCAGAAGCAGATCAACTAAATTTAATCAAGAAACTGGAAAACTGTATTTGTACAGCAGACGCGCAACAAAGTAGGTCGTAGCATCCTTATAAGTCAACATGTTTAGAACTATTTAAATTCTTCACTTTTTCGCATAAGTAGGATCAAATAGCAGTCAGTAAACTACTGGTTTCAACTACAGTTAAAAGAAAAGTTGATCTGTTTAGTGACAGTAACAAAGCATTATGAAACACATTGTGCAATAATAAAACGAAATTAAACCGACCCACCTAAATGCAGATTTATAATTCCTCATTTGATTTTGATGAGCAATTAAAATGTTCATTGTCTTCGTCAATGAGTTAAGGCGATAATAAAAAGCAGAAATAAAAAGTGCTCAAGATTACACATCATGAATACGTTTTACATTTTAAGGGTGGATAATAAAACGTAAATATTAACGCATTTTAAGTCTGAACAAGTTTAAAAAAGGGAATTATATATTTTTGATATTCCCATGAACAGTAAAATTAACATAGTGAAATGCATGAATTGTCTTCCAAAAAAAGGGGAGAGAATGAATTCAAGGATGGCTAAGTTTATTTTTCAACACAAAATCTAATACAAAAAAAAATTGCGTCACAAAATTTAAATATAATACGTAATAAATTTGTATTACAACAAAAAGTCTGACTTTTAAACACACCCAGAGGTCTTTGATATATATTTCTCTCTCAAAGATGCTTCTTAAATGATAATAATCATCTTATAAAAACTTGACCTTTTAATGAAAAACTACGAGGGTGAGTCGGAAAATAAGTTTCCCCTGTCGACTGTGGTCAGAGTTGTGTATGAAAGTCAAAATATAGAATGAGACATTAAAGATGAGACAAAACTTTATTTTTCCATATAAGTATCAAGTCATTGAGACATTTGCCATATCGCTTGATAAGCTTCAAAGCCATCCTGGAATCCACTGAATCGCCATTATAATGCGTTGCTTCCGATTATTACAATTTTAACAGAAAATAAATACAACAGAAAGTAATATTAGCGTATTACACATCCAGATATAAATTGTTTACACTATTTTAAGTGTTCATTACACAAAATTTGTAACAATGTTTCACTTTTGCTGAGCAGAGATCAGCTTAGGAAGGTGTTTTCAAAAGTTGACCCACAAGAAAGACATGAATGTTAGACCCCCAACCTTAATATTAGAGTACTTTCATATCTGAAAAAAATATTTCAAATTCGAGTCTTTCTTTGACATCAAGCGAAGACGGTCTTTACTTAAAACTCAAAATCTCTTTCTCTCTTTTATTTTTTTAAAAAAAAATTATTGATATTATTTAAGAACAGCGAAAACATACAATTCAACAGTCAGAGTTGATGAGAGCAAACATTTTTAGTTTCAAATACAACAAACATCATATAAGATCTTCAAACAAAATACACCAAACAATAAACATTCCATTGAAAAGAATATGGAATACGAATTCTTAGCGGGAAATCTTACAATGGCGGGAAACAGAAGGGAAAAAAGAACAGAATAAAAAAACTTATTCTTAAGGATAAGCAAGGCTGACTTCGCATGACCGTAACGGTAATACCACTTAACCGCGAAGGCTCAACAGTGAGAAGAGCTTTAAATCGGTTGACTGAAGAGTCATTTATGTAATTCCCTCGAATGGGAAGTAAGGAAAAATAGACATTTTACGATTAAAAAAAAAAAAAAGCCCGAGGGTTGAGACCTTTTTTTGCTGTTGCTTCTTTTATTTTTATTTTGTCGCGTGCGAGTATTGAGTCCTGAGTCCTCTCAGTAAGTTTCAAAGTGCTTAACAAGCCATGATGGAAATTCTAAGCTTCGAGCTCGTCCCCCCCCCCCCCATTATATTAAATGTAAATTACGCTCCAAAACGATTTTGAGTTAAAGTGTCCTTGACTACTATTATTCGCTTCCGTATTATTAATTTTAAATTTCCGTGCCTTGAAGGTTTCCGGTCATTGATTATTCTCTTCAAAGCAAGGTGCAAAGCGTGTGAAATGTACTTAATGGTATAACGGTTGTCAAATTTGTTGTTCTTTTTGTACTCTTGATGACGTTTTAAAAATTATTTTACGTTTTTGAGAAACATTGGACGGAAAAACTATAACAAACACATAATGCAGGCTGACAAAATAACATTTTAGTTTCAATAATTCATTGTTATTATTATAATATAGTTTTTAATGAAACTGTCAACTCCAGAATATTGTTTATTAATAATTGCCTTAAATATGTCGACTGGAGTTTCGCTTAAATCAATATTAAAGTGATTACTTTTTCAGGATGACAGATTTAATTCTGTTAAAGACGAATTGCAAACTATAATAACCTACACTATAACCTTAACTATAATAACCTGCAGTTTACTTGTTTATAAATTTTAGAAAGTTTTTACTGTCGTCTTTTTTGAAAAGATATACTGGTCGAAAAATTTTTGTCGTAATTTGTCTCAATTACTTAAAAAAAAATTCTGCATGTTACAGAAAAAATACATTTTCCTTCTCAAATTTTACAACTCTGGCTAAAATTATTCATATTTCTTATTTTTCTTTTGTTTTCATTGAGAAATACATCTAAAATTCATCAATCGAACGGATCACTAACCCTCCTCCTCTTCTTTTAAAAAACTTTTCCGATAAAATACTTTAAAATTAACCATAAACTAATCACACCAGATTTCATATGAGACATAATCAAAACAATCTCAGCCACAGTTAAGAAGTGAAGATGACTTTTCACTTAAAACTTTAGTGAAAAGTCATCTTCATCACCAAATTCCCTTACTCTCAGTAGTAAGGGAATTTGGTACCCTCTTTTGAGTTTAATCAATAGTAGACCCCAGATTCTCAGCGTGTTATCTTTAGTTTGGTCATAAATGCACAAAAATAACTGTTATATAAGTCAGTTACTATGGAGAAATTCCATTTTCATCATCAAAACTTACGAGTTGATTGAATGCAAAAAAAAGTGCATCCAAAAGTATAATAAAGGTTTCTTTAAAGTTACATTCTGTATGATTTTTTTTCGTGTAATTATAAGTTAATAAATATCACACAGAATGATTTTTAAAAACTTAATTGTTCGTAAACAATTTTGTTTTTTTCATGAGAAAAAAAAATAGCTGCTTAAAAGCAATTCATTTTTTTTCAAAATTTCGTTCAATATATTAAGCAAAACTGCGACATTTTGTGGAATAATATATAAACCTTTTATGAATTTAGAGTAAATTTAAAAGATAAAAATATTTTGTAAATAACGTTTTCGGTAATATAATTGAAATACGAGTACCAATAAAAACAAAACAACTAATATGTTTAGGTTGTTTCGCCAAACTTAAGAAAGCCTGAACTAAACATAGAACTCATTTTAAGACAGAAAAATGCCTCAATTTTCACGAAAATTTGCAAAATTTTAATTCCTACCTCTTTGTTTACAATATTGCTTTTTTTTTTGTTGAAATTTCAAGATATTCCATATTTAACTTTTCATTTTAACATGTAAAGGGATAGTTCCTTTGCATTACGGAATTGAAGAAAAAAAATGCGAAACACACTTTTTTTCATAAAAAATGATCAACGCATATAAAGATGAGTAGTATGATAAAATATGCTGCTTTCTACAGGTTAGCGAAGCCAGAATATAATGTTAGCGATGGAGTACTTTTATATCTGAAAAAAATATTTCAAATTCGGGTTTTATTCTTTAATATTACCGAAGAAGGCTTTGAAGCGGGGCCGTGGGTAGCCTAGTGGTTACAGCATCGGACTCCAGACCGGAAGGCCTGGGTTCGATGGCCGATGCCATCAAATACCCTTCGAGTACACACGGAGTACGTGCTCCTTAAATCAGTGGGTCCGAAAGTCTTGTGGGCGGTCGCAGCAGAAACCACAGGTGCAGGGAGCTGGAGAATATTTTCCTCCCCTCTAAGTTCCCTGCCTAAATTGTGGAGATGGAGATGGGTAGTGTCGCCATCTATCGTGTGGAAGTCTAACCTGTCCCAGGCTCTGACAACTTTCATTCCTTCTCTTCGGGAATGACACGACAACAAGTCTTAAAGCAATAATAAAATGTATGAAAAATACTACGCACTATATATTACTTCATAAAAACAAATGCGAAGGAGAGAAAAAGAAAGAACTTTCAAACAAGAATCATTTACTCCAAAAACCATTACTTCATAGTATAACTTATTTTAAGATGATTTTTTTAAAAAAAGATTTATACAAATTCCTGAAGGAAACTGCCATACTCCAAAAAACATAAGACAACAACAGATGGGAGGCTATAAGAACACAGAAGCCTGAAATTCTGCTCCAAAAGCAAAGTTCATTCAAACGAACTCCGATCAATATTTACAGGAATATGTTAGCTGCAACATGTTTGAAAATAACAAAAAGAAAACTACAGGAAACCATTATGTATATCGAACTAAGCAATCAAAAAACAAACTAAGTGCCCCAATCTTTTTTCTACCAGGTGAAACGTGAAGTGTTATCTACTAAGTAAACATTAGATTAGGAAGATGGGATTTCAGATGGGTAAAAAGTTGAGATGTCCTCAGGTTCGGAAAATAAAATAATAATCAGTCGCTGCTCAGTTGATTTACTTTTTGAAGAAATATCACGAAGCAGAATTCTAGACACAGTCTTTTCTGCAAACACTTACTATTGATTCACGAGACCTTCAAATAAATGCATGACATTACGTCGCCGCCTGCACGGGGATTGGTTCTATTTTCGACGTATTATTGCTGCATTATGGACTATTAGTGACAGTCTGGGTCAATTCAAAGGAAAATGAATGTGAAGGGCAAGGGGATGGTACTGTCCAGGCGGTCTTTTCAAGGGAAACTGGTTAACAAATTAAGTGGTTTCGGCGAGGTTGCATTAACAATGCTAGTCTGACAGTGGGCAGGAATCAATTTTTGAATAGAAATCCAGGCACATGTCCACATAAAGGAAAATTTTTAAGTCGTCAGTTTACAATCAGGTGAGACGTAGATCAAGTATTGTTGTGCAGATACATAAGTTTTGTATATCAGACCCCGTCACATAGTGCACTAAGGATGTTTGGTAATTAAGGCACCGGTTCAGGAGTCATCTACAACAACTGGCAGCAGTTCGATATTTATAAGTCACCCCATCGAGCAACTTAAAATTGAAAGGGGGTTGATTGAAATTGAAAACCCTTTGCCCCTTTCAATTGAAAACAAATTGAAAGGGGTTGATATTTCGAAATATGGATTACCTGCAAGCTTTTGGATACAATTATTGTAATGACATTTATTCGCCACAGATATTGAAGTGTGATAATGATTTGAATCGTAAAGCGGGACCATTTTAATGGTTCAATACAATTTCTTCAATATAGTCATTATTACAAAACTATTTTTTTTATTGAAAACATTTATAAAATCTCCGTGCACTACAAAGTGTCACACAGAATTAAGCATTAATCACACATTACAAAGGAAGGAAGGGGAATTTTTTTTTTGAGGTTATGAAGGATTACAAATATTTACAACAAATTCACAGAACTTTTTAAAAACACTTCTGATCAAAGAAGTCGGTGAAAACTATAGGGATCGTAATAACTAATTTTTGGGTTCGGCATGAGCTATTTTTTTGGAATTAATTGCTAAAATCATTGAAGACGGATTAAAATAATATAGAGATGATTCAACAAAGGAATGGCTGCAAACTAGTCTTCAGTTCCATCAACACATGATTTGGTTTAAATTGCTTTGAAAAGAACACATTATCTGTACAATTCGAAATTTGCTTTAAATTAAGCCAGATTGGTAAGAACACAAACACACATAAAAATATAGATAAACAGTTCATTCTTTTATTAATTTTAACAAATTGCGAATTAATACCGCATGCACTTTGAATATTAATACTTGTTTCAAAATAATTGACAAATAATGGTAAGGGGAAGAAACAGTTTTGTAGAAAATTCCTTTAGGAGTTGAGACAGCAAAAGCTGCGTTAATTACACTAAGGTTTCGAATATGGCGATACAAGTATCCATCAGATTTCCATTCATATTTAAGTTTCAGAAAAAGTAAGATCCATTTTAGATTCTGAAGAAGGCCAAGGTGCGAGAAAAAAAATGATACAAGATATCAAACATTAGCATGGCCAAGTAATTTTAGCTCGTTTTCCACATGTTGTATTTTACAATAATGCAACTAATGAACTTTTTACTAACACAGAAAGTAGTACTATACTTAAAAAAAAATTAAATTTTTTTAAATTATTAAATTTAAATATAATTCGGCTCATCTAGGGCACAAATGCGACCCAATGCCGAAAACCCGAGGTCAATCGGTTAATTATTGGCTGAGAAAAAGGTACGACAAAATATGGAACGAAGACGAAATTTGCGTCCTAATAGCGCTTTTTTTACACTACGTGAAAAACGCGCTAAAAATACAGTATTTAGAAATATATTTTGGTTCAAAGGCGAGGAAAAGAAACTAAGGGCAATTTGTGCCATTAATATATAATTTGTTGTTAATACCACCTGTCTGACGTTGTCAGATCGAGGCCCACAATTCATCGCGGTTACGGGCTAGATGTACGCCTGTCGTTAGCCGTAGCTTTAAGCACGACCGGTGACAAAACAATTTAGCTCAGTGCCACCCCAATTTTGAGGGAGAGCACCCTGGGAGTGGTCAGGGCCTCCCCCCTCTTTTCCCCTTCCACCAACCTCACGAGAGGACTTGCGGCTCGACAGCTGTTTAAAGTACCCTCATGCCGCACAAAGGCACTATACATAAACATCAATGCCTTCTTTAGGATTCGAACCAGGTCCTACGGCACAGTAGTCAGCGTTACTAATCACTATACCCGATGGGTGGTATATGTAATTTTCAGTTATGAAACAATACTTCCCTGCTTATAAATTACCAAAAATAATAAAAAAATTCTGCAGTTTATTGTTTCTACATAAATTAATAAACAGGCACATGAAGCGGTAGTTAAAATCCAAAGAACATAAATAGCGGGCAGCTCTTCGCGACTAATTTCATAATCATAAACTCTATGTTGGACGTTGAAGTCGCCATCTGACTCATTTGTTCCATTCGTTAGTTTTTGTCACAGTTCAGATTGAAACGTATATGTTCCTATTACTTCGTACGATCTAAAGTAAAGTAGTCATTAATTTTCTTTTGTACCACCATGCTTTAAAGTCTCAAGTAATACTAAAAGAGACAACATCGAGAATTAAATTTGAATCTACCCTCGAGAAAAACTGCAGCTATAACGCTATAACTGAGCTTAACACACCAGATCTGGATGGTTGTAACAAAATAAAATTAACCAATACGTTTATAACCTATTTCGTATTAAGAGACACACATTTGTTAAAAATCTAAAGGTCATATTTTTTAATACTATGAAAAGCGAGATAAGTTTTAAGCATGTAAGTGATAGATACACGAGGAGAGGGGAGGAGAATTTAGATTATGAGAAATAAGAATATCCCTTTTTCAAAATAGCTGCGTTAATACACAATTCTCGTGCAATGCAAAACTTGTATGAATTTTAAGACAGTAAAATCAATGATTTGTGACCACAGGTATCGACAAATTTTAGAGTCAATTAGATTGTCAGTCAAAAACTAATAATTTTTTAAAAAAAAATTAAATTCACTATTACATAAGAAGAAAATTATGGGTTTCTATTTGTAATGAGATGTGACGTTATGCTGATTAGCATACGACACAAACATTTATCACTTAATTTCAAAACGGAAATGCTTTCCTTTTATTAGCTTCATCTGAATGTCACGGAATATATGAACTCAAATTTTTTCCCACTTTAAAAGATCAGATTATTTCGAAATTTTGCACACTTGTCAAGGACCGATGGTACTACAATAATTTAATAATTTTGTTTCATTGTCCTGACCAGGATCATCAGGATTACAGATTTTCCATTTCCAGATTTGGCGACTCATTCCAGATTTGGCAACCAAAAGATTAAGTTACAACTCTAAAACGAAAATGCTCATGGTTAAACGATCCTACATTTTGCAAACCAGGCCGTATCGACGCATTAATAGGATGTCATTGGGTATTCCAGATTCTAAAAAACGACGCATTTAATATTAACTCATCAATGATAAATGATAGTTTAAAAAAAAAAAAAAAAGGGCTTCAATTGTAGATCGAATTAAAAAATAATCGATATTTAAAAAAAAAAAAAAATTAAAAACACGCTTTTATAGTTAAAGTTATTTTTAACATAAGAATTAAACGATTAAAGAAAATTGATGTCATTGTGGTAAAAGCGTGGGGTGCTTTGTATTACATTTTTACACTAACTCTGCATTTCAGAATAGAACTAGTACGAAATTACAACAATTGATATCGAGCACACCACGCTTTTACCACAATGACATTAATTTCTCGTTAATCATTTGACTCATATATAAAGAATTATTTTTTTACTTTTTAGTTAGATTCTCTACAAAAGTGTGTTTTTTAGTTTTTTTAAACTATAATATATTTTTCATTTTTTATTTCGATTTACAATAAAATCGTGTTTTTTTTAGTTTTTTTAAAACTAATTTATTATTCTACTCTTTCGTCGATGTCGTGCTGTACCCATTCCACCGGGCTTGAAAGTAGAATGATTTCCTCTCAGCCTCCATCTCATCTTTTTAGAATGTCGATGAATCCATTTAAGGATTCGGCTTGCCAGCTCAACCCAGAGTCCTACAGAGAAAAAGACTTTTCAGCGCAGCATGCCAACTTCCGAATGAATAAAAAGAATTACATCTGCGATCGCTTAGGGTTTAACGGTTCCACCCACACATGTAAATTTGCTCATCCTGTTCCGACTTGGTCATGATTTGTAGATTTTGCTCATTTTTTTCCAAGCGGGACGGGCAGAATACTTTTTTGAGAAAACTCATGAAAAAGAATTTTTATTGCATGTACACCCAATTCTGGTTTTATGTCAACACTTTTTGTTGAATTTTATTTGTTAAGTTCCAAAATCACTTCATACCGTTTCACATATGGTCAGTTTTTGGTCACTTTTCGATGGGAGATTCGTTTTTCTCCTTTCTGTTACTATATTGAGATTTCCCCGTATTTCAAAACATATACAAATGTTTTTCCACTTCCAAAATTTGGATTTTAAGTTTGATGTTAAGTATAATAAAGTATGCTATTTGATGTTGGATATGATAGACACAAAATTAAGGTATTCGACAACTTTAAAAAAAAATTGAGATATGGGGATTTTTTGTTGTTGTTTTTAGATTTGTTTAGTACATTTTAAGACAAAAATATGCTAAAATTAAGAAGAGAAAAATAAATTATAACTAAAATGGGAAAAAATTGGTAAAAATTGACAAAAAACAATATAAACGCAGCCCCTTCTGTACCAAAGGTTTCTGAACAAATTTTCAATTCTGGTGTGTTGCTGTTATTCATTTTTGAAATGATCATTTTCATTTTTACAAAAACTAGAACACTTTATCTGTTATTATATGAAATTGCTTGAAAAAAAAAACAGTGATCATATTAACATAAGGGACTGTAAATTTTGTAATAAAACAGTGATTCATAAATCTGAAGGTTAAAACACTTCTCCAGAAAAACAAAACATACACAAACAATTTCAGGTAATTATTTTCAAAGCTTTTTTAGCGATCGTTGGCCCCGTTTGAGCATTTTCAGAAAAACATATTTCGAATAAAACGCGTTTTAAAGTATGACATCTTGCTTAAAGTGATGGCATCTGCTTTTACTAAAACACTTGTAGTTTTTGTTCTAGTGAATGGAAAATGATAAACTTGGTATTTTTTATAAAGCTAATAAGTAGGCCTATAAAATAAAATCATAAAAAAATTGTCAATTTTTGGTAAAATTCACAATTTTAGAGTAATTGGATACCTAAATTTCACGCACATTAGTAAATGTAGCAATATTTTTACTTAAGTCGTCTATTTTTGACAAGTTAAATCAGGGTTTTTGCTATGGTTGTCAGATTGTTCTATAATTGAGAAAACTTGGAGAATGAGAGGTCACTGGGGAGGAAACTTCAAAGGAAGGCACTGGCCCACGAGGGGTTGTCTTGCCGGATATGATGATGATCAGATTGTTTTTTCAACTTTTAAAGTTTTTGAAATAGAAAAACATTTTTTTTTTCGTTTCAAATTAAAATTATTACTTGCATTCTTTTTTTTCCGAACAAACTTTAGAAAAATACATTTTCTAATCAGTAATATAAATTTTTCACGCGCGTTTATAATTAAATCTTGAAAAATTCTTTATAAATAACACCTTTATAAACAATATAATACATTACACTATTGGTTTTCCAAGAGTCCCAAACACACATTTCCATTGATGAAATAAATATTGTTGCACGACTTTTTTTCCTTTTCGTGAATTTTTCAGGAGCATTTTACTGTGTGAAAGCTTAATTGAATGTATTAATTGATCACCAATTATTATTATTTCTTACAATTTGAAATGTCTCTTTCATTCGATTTAATTTTATCCCTTCGCTACTTTTTATCCATGGTTCATAATTCACAAATCCAGGAAATGTTATTTTAAAACGAAAACCAATTTACACTATTTACGATCACTTATAGTTGCTATGAACTACCTAGTGTTTTATTTGTGAGTGTCCTAAATCCGCATGCACTGCACAATTACGCATACTATGAATGCACCATTGGATAAATAGATTTCTTCGGTAATCATTCTGTGCTACTGGATATGAAAATGAACATAATTACGTCAATTACGCATAAAATACTCACTCTTGTGTTTGAGTTAGCAACATAGCCAAACTGAACAGTTAACAAAATAACATGATTCAGCATTTTTAAATAATGGAAAAACATTAGAAATGTTTTAAAATAACGGAAAAGAGAGGTTGAAGCGTTACAGTAAATAGTTTGTTTCGAAAAGAAAATGTAGATTGAACATATTTTAACGAGAGCGATTTTCAGAGATGTTATACATTTAATTTTTTAAAAAAATATTAATAACATCAGTTGTTGAGAGTGATGCCACAAAGTTACTAATATCAATTTTAAAATGAGGTATAATTGCTTTTCTCCAAATATATTTTAAATCATTTACAAATTACGCAAATACAATAAATTTTTGAAGGAAAAAAAATTGCCATGTAAGGATTACAGTGTCAACATCAAAACACGCATTCGGGGAAAAAAAGTCAACAGTAAGAAATTTAATTCAATGCTTTGTGATTTACTATTATTTCCAAATAATATCCGTTTCAGTCATCCATATAAAACAATGACTATTTTGACCGTATGAAAGATAAAATCGTGCTTTGAAATCCCCGAACGAGAAAACGTTAAGGTCAAGGCATTGACATCATGAAAAAAGAGCACAATGTTCAGGTACACTTTAAAAAGTGTAAGGAACCGTAAATATATTTCCACAGAAAAGAATGTCAACGCTTCAACTTTTTTCTTTGTGTGTTTTATTAAATCCCAGCACAATGAAAGAGTCCCTCAAAGGCCCCCAGTTCCAACTTGCATGGTGGGTGCTTTTATGTCGGCCAGGTTTCACTGCACCCAAGGATCATGGAGTTTACCTCATGCCTCAAATATTTCTGCTCCTCCCTCCCCCTTAAAGAAGAGGGAGTACAAAAAATCTCAAAAGCTTTTATTCGAATGACAAACATCAAGGTTAAAAGGCTGAATGGTTCATGTTATGTAAAGAGTATATTTTTTTTAATTTCTTCTAAAAAAAGGCAAATATAGATACAAAATTTTTGAAACCTCTAGAAAAAATACATATAGTCCGATTTAAAACGAGCCCCCTCCCCAACGTTTTCGTTTTAAAATAAATATCTTTATCCTTTACATTGATTAGCAATTTTTTAATAAACTTTCAATGATAAATGTAATTTATTTTTGGTACACATTTTTATTTCATTCACAACAGAGATATATATTTTTACATATTCATCACGCAAATGATTTTGTCAATCATTCTTATCACAAGAACTGAAAACGAAAACACGAACACGATTTCTTCTCCACTTAAAATACCATAATTTTCATTTCTAAGTGAGTTTTTACGGAGCCGAAATTTTTTAAATCTCTTTCACTGTTTACTACTTATATTACAACAGATCCTTTATATAAGGGCCACTTGCGGTATGATGAAATGAGGTCGTAAAAAGAAATGATCACTATCATAAACTTAAATTTATTAAGCCTTCTAGAAGAGAAATAAACTGAGGTTTTTGAACAAAATATATACATGTACAAAAAAAAAAAAATATTCAAAATCGCGTGATAATATATATTGAGAATTTACTACAAATAAAAAAAAATTTTTATTGAGTATTATACACTTAGTGTATGCTTGTATTGTAAAGAAGAAGTTCTATTTAAATTTCTTTTCTTTAATTTTGAACTGACGGTAGTTATAGTTATAGTATATGTTGAAAATTCCCATCCATATTATCGTCTGCTTTAATTCAATAATTAATTTAACTTTAATTCATCTGATTATTTAAATTATTTGCTGATATATAATCGTCTGTAGTTAAAAGTTATGTTGCTTAAATCGGCATCTCTTTTGCTATTATTCTAAATATTTTTTTTTTCAATTAGAGAAAAAGAATTGTAATGCATAATTGATGTTTGTAGAATTGAATATGTAATTAATTTTCGTACACACACATTTTAGAGATATTATTCATCTGGAGATCATTTTGATAATTTGAGATTATAAGAGTAAAAGGTGTCCGTGGAATAAACTTTGGCTACTATTAATCACAATATATTTACATCTAAATTAGCCAAAAAAATTACAATTTTTCAACAATTCCAGTACTTTAAATCCGCAACAATATAAATTTCAAATAATGAATTTCCGTTCTCAAATAGAAACAGATGCCTAACTACGTTCGTTCAAATCTGTCCATGGTAAAAATCAATACCAGGTGACTTAATTGGCTATTATGTCTATTTATAGCACGATTGTCAGTGGGCCTACATTTTAATAATTCAGATAGGAAGGAGTTTGATGGATCGCATAACGAAATTCTATTTCAGGAATATGATGAACAGAGAACATTATTTTAACTTAAAGAAAACACTATTAACAATTCTAAGATAAGTCTTTGGGAGATAGAAACAGAGAAAATTTGGGATGATGGAAAGTGAAACTGAGTAAAATAAAACAAATTAAATAAAATATACACGTAAAATTGTAATTAGTCAAATAAAGATAAAACGAAAATATATTTCAATGACATTTCTAGAATGCTTTATTATATGTATGATTCATTGCATGTATAAAGTCTTATACATCGTTTTTTAATATAAAAAAGATTTGGTACGTTGAGGTATCCGACTAGCGATAACTTTTTTTTTTAAATGGAGATGTGGAAATTTTTTTGTAGTTTTTAGATTTGTTTAGTACATTTTAAGAAAAACAGGCTAAAATTCAGAAGAGAAAAAGAAATTATTGATAAAATGGGTAAACATTTACAAAAAATAACATAAAAGGGGCCCATTCTGTACCAAAAGTTTATGAACAAAATTTTTGATTTTTCAATTCTGATGCGTTGCTATATGCTATTTATTTTTGAAATGACCTTCAGGATAAGAGATAGTTTAATTTTTACAAAAACTAGAGCACTTTATCGTAGTTATTATATGAAATTGTTTAAAATAACAATGATTATATCAACATAAGGGACAGTAAATATTGTGATTGATAATCTGAAGGTTAAAACACTTCTACTATTATACAGAACATGCACAAAAAATTTCACAGTTCATTATTTTCAAAACTTTTTGAGCAATCCCTGTCCTTGTTTGAGCATTTTGTAAGAAACACATTTCGAGTAAAACGCGTTTTTAAGTATGACATCTTGCTTCAAGTAATGGCATTGCTTTCACCACATCACTTGTAGTTTTGGTTCTTGTGAACATAAAATAATAAACTTGGTATTTTTATTAAGCTAATAAGATAGTCTATAAAATAAAATCATAAAAAAACCTGTCAAGTTTTGGTAAAATTCACAATTTTAGAGTAGTCGGATACCTTAAATAAACCTAGGGGTATATAAGTCCACGAAGTAAAACTTAAAGAATTAATATTTTTTTACGGAATTATCGATAATATGAAAAAATATATGATTGTTAAACGTGATTATTGAAATCATGTTAAAGATTACGGTAAAGAATATTCAATTATAATGACCAAAATGAATTTTTATAATAATTTTCATCATAAGAATGATTCCTTAAATTTTAAAATGAACTTCGAATTCTTCAAAATTTCGATTTCAATTTATTTTGATTGCACAATACCTTTTATATATAAACAAAATAAGTTTTCAATGATTTATGCATATATATATTTCATCTCAGAAAATTTAAAAAGTGGAATGTTTTGCATTGCATTGTTCCATACAATTCAGGAGCAAAAACTGAATTTAATACTTTCAGCTGATTTTCCAACAATAAAAGGCTCCTAACACAGAAAAACATCTTTTCTTAAAATAACCGTAACACCGTTGATCTCTTCACCAGATGAAAAAATAAATAAATAGTTAACAGAATTCGTAAAACTGAAAATTCCTTCCATCACACAAACACGAACGAATACAAAAAGTATTATAACAAAATAAGATATAAAGAGCTGAACTACAAAACAGAAAATATTACTTATTTTGAGAATAATTATGGACATACATTATAATATCGATTTAATTTTGATTCTACACATTATTCCATCAATAATCCTTTTCTGAGGATGGGGAGTGTTTTCCAAAAATAATAAAACCAAAACTAAAAATCATTTTCCGTATTATTTTCACAACCATTCCAAAAACATCCCTAACCATTTGCCCCCCCCCAAACCCCCCTCTTTAAAAAACAACACCACCCACATTCAAAACCTACCTGTTTGATACGATATCCATCCCTCTCACAGTCCTCATCTCTTTTCTTCTTCATGCCCATTCGCACAACTCTTCAAAACACCAAGCGACACAGAAAACAGTTAAATCCAGGACAGAGCAAGCACAGAGCAGAGAATAATCCTTCGCGCGCGTCTGTTCTATTCGACGACTACTGGTCGTCTGCGCGTGGAAGAGCGAAAACCGGAGTGTTGACCTCCACACACACAGGGGCGGCCCCACTCCCACACCCTTTTCCTCTCAGGGGCGAGCGTCGTAGGTGGGATTAGTGAAAAGAGAAGGTGGCTAATTAGGTAATCGTGCGTTGGTCCCGATTGTTTTATTTATGGAATCGTAGATTTTAAAAATTGTGGATGCTGATTACAGTTCTATTTAAATCGTTTTAATGTGTTCAGGGATTGAGGAGTGTGCGTGATTTAATTTTCTCTTCCGCCACAAAAGGAATAATGAAGATAGATAATAATGATTATAGGTGTTGAAAAGAGTCTTTCAGATTTTATGTCGTTTAAGAAATGTTTTTTTTGTTTTGCTTAAATGCACCGATTGGAGATGGTTTTTTTAATAAGCATTTTACTTTCGCTCGTTAAAAGAAAGGATATTATTGTTTTAATTGTGTGGTTGGTTATATGTGTAAGAATGTATGCACAGATATTTCGAAGTATTTTGGTAATGGATATGCTGAAATTTGGCATTATTCAAATTAAATTCGTTATTACATATTTAATAGCAATGGATATATTAACAATCGCATTAAACTGGACAATATTAACTGTGGGTTTGGTCGGGGTTGAGTATTAATGCCGCAGTTGAGTAATTCTCACGCAACTATTATATTATCAAGGATATCACCATAAAAGGCTTCACAAAAGACACGCCCTATTCGTTTATGCATGTATTTATTAATGAATGATTAATTCATTTTTGTTAGGAAGAACATTTTGTGACCGGAAGAAAAAGTTTAAATGCAAGTTTCATGCATTTTAGAAAGAAAAAAAAAATATGAGACAGATCATGCTTTAAAATCTTAATAAAAAAAAAAAAAAAATGTGCTCTCTTCTTTTTGTAAAATGCAGAACAACTGTTTTTAAATGCGACGCTCAATTTAGAGAGAACATTCTTTATATATATATATATATATATATATAAGTAAATCATCAGTAACAAGAAAAACATATATACCGAGTGTCCATAATTAAACTTGAAATTTGCGAGCAGTCTGTAACAAAAACTATGCAGCGGAATTGCATGAAAATTGGGCAATGTCATAATGAAATGATGAGAATTTTATTGAGGAAAAAAACAATGAATTTCAAAAATCACCACAAGAAGACGTTGTGCAATGTAAACTATTAACATATGCAAATGTCATAAACAGAGCAGTACATTATTCTGGTTCTTCAGGCAAAGCGATGTGATACAACCACAGTCTTTATGCAGGATGGTGTTCCTCCACACAACGCCCGTTGTGTGAAACAAGCGCACGCTGCCATTTTGGTGACGACAGAATCACCAGTTGGCATTTTCCTACAGCTTGACCTCCTACATCCCCGACTTAATCCTTTCGACTTTTGGCTGTGGGGGTATCTCGAGTCCATGGTCTATCGTGATCCCATCCCATCTCCATCCGACCTTAAAGAAGGCACAGAACGCCTTGTGCGTAACATTTTTCAGTTCATGCTGCTTTCAAAAGTCGAATATGCGATTTTACGCTTCCAGATGGTAGCAGACAACTGTCGACAGCATATCGAGCATGTTTTGTAAACTTTAGTAGATTATTTATATGTTCCCAATAAAGCTATGATACGCCACCTTGGGGTAGTTTTTGAAACTCATTGTTTTTTCTTCGCTCGATAACATTCCCATCGTTTCATTCTGCCATTACCCAATTTTCATGTAATTCCGCGGTATCGTTTTTGCTACAGATTGCTCACAAATTTAATTATGGACACCCGATATGTAGGTGTGCAAGATACAAGTAATACGAAATTTATTCTCGATTTGTTTCAAAGCGATCTTGCTTCCACAATCCTTTAATTTTTAAAAAAACTTTCACATTTAATAATTATAAAAACACTTTGCGCAAAGACAGTGGCATCTTATAATTTCTTGAGATTCTGGGCCCCTATTCAAAAGTAGGCCCCACCTGGACTCTTTTAAGTAGACAGCATATAGCATAGGTTGTCAAATACCCGAATTAATGGTAATCCGTAACAAATAAATGTGCGTGACTTGCAATCTCACATACCTAGGCAAAAACCGACTCGATTGATTGTCATCTTTCGCTTAAATCACTTTTTAAGTCCCTGGGCCCTTACACATAAGTAGACCCCACCTATGACTCTTAAAAGTAGACAGTACATTAGCATACGTTGTCAAATACCCCAACAAACAATAACCGAAACAAATGCACAAATCGGGTCGACCGACTTCCGCCTTTTGACTGAATAAGTAATGATGGTAGGCCTAGGCCTATACAGGGACGACGGTCATTGCATGCAGCCAGTTGACATATTGTCGAAAATTCTTAGTTTTTCCGGATAATACAATCGGAAAAAACAGTTGAAATTATTTGAATCAGGATCCTATTAAGGTTAAGTTGAGAACGAAACGAGATCTCGATTGTGGCTAAGGCCCTGGGCCGGTAGCGTAATGTATTGTGTGTGTGGGGGGGGGGGCAGGGACTCTAGGCGGCCCAAAGCTTGACTGACGCTAAGTACGTATTTGGGCTTGGGGCCCTAAACCTAAGTTTGCAGGGGGCCCTTCGTTACGCCACTACCCTGGACCCAGTTGGCCCATGCCTTAAGACGTCCCTGTACATTTTAATAGTAGTTTTGCCACCGTTTCCAGTAAGAATTTAGTTTTAAACTTCGAGGTCTACGGAGAATATGTCTGGGAATAACATCGGACGATAAAAATGATTCGGATCATGATCTGACTGAGGTCGAATCTAGTATGAGAAGAGGCTCCCTCCTGAGGCTCAGTTAGCTCATGTCTTAAAACGTCTCTGGGCGAAGATTACACATTATATACACACTCGTTTATTTAAATTAGTTAATACCATATACTGTATTAATCACATGATGATATATTAATTTTTTAACTATATATATACACACATATATATACAGCAGAACGTCATTTAGCCGAATCAATTGGGACCGGACACCGTTCGGATACACGATTGTTCGGATAACCGAAGGCGATCCATGCAGTATATGAAGTAGGACATTATACGAATATTGAAAATCCTAACATTCGGAAAATGTGCTTGAAGAAAAAGCAAAATAGGTGCAAAATGTCGTAATTTTACCTTTATTGTGGAAAATAATCACTTATTTTTCACTGTACCATTGTACACCTTCGTTTCCGCAGCAAGGTGTCTGATTCTCTTTAGCAGCAGTGGTTGAGTGGGACAGCACTCTGATTATTGTTCGTACCACTCCATAGCTGTCTCTAACGCAGAAAAACGCGTCAGCATTTGATGGACCCTTGCTACTTTCGTTGTTTTTTTATGTCAGAAATTGTTGACTTTCCAACGTTATAAAACTGTGCTAGAGACAAGCCATAGCAGTTCACAACTCAACAAAAGAGCACGCATACACCCCCTCACTTGGAAACAAACTGTCTCAATATTCCACGCAGATGTTTACCAAATCACGCAACTGATATTCCCCAAATATCCCTCAACTTGAGTTTTCCGTTCACTTTTGGCCTCACGCGATACAACTGTTGAGCATTGCACTGTTCGAAAACGTATTCATATATACAGTACATGTGTGACGGGTGCTTACGCGTTTCACTAACCTTCTCTCAATTCTTTTAAGATTGTATTTATTTTAACCAATCCCCGCTGAGAGCTAAAAGTGTGACTTATGCAAACAAGATAGTTTCGGGTTTAGCGAGTTCGAAAAAGATATAAAAGGGAGAAATGAAATGAAGAGAGAGAGGATGACTACGTGGTTTGATAGAGGAGTTAACTAAGAGGTTGATTAAGAAGGTGGTTCTGAGAGATTAGTTTAACTAGTGAAGTTTGTTCGCCGTAAGAAGATTATTGAAAAGGTTCATTAATTCGGTTCGGACGGAACTGAAGATATCAAGGATTGAAGTCGCTTTTTAGATCCTTCAAATATTAAAGAATCCTGCCTTAAAAAGATATCAGGTCTGTGATTTTCATAAATTAGATTTAAATGCGTAGTTTGATTGTATGCGTTATTCTCCGTAGTCTCAGTTAGTGTTCCGTCGTTCATAATTGAATTCTTATCTCACTCCACTGTAATTTGTTGTTCTTAAGGTTTGATTAATATTTGTGTGTTTATCTATTAAGAAAGATTAATAAATGATATTGATTTATTAATTTAGTAGTTGTTAATTATGAATCCAACATACCCGAATTTAGATAATGTGCAAAGGGGAGTTAATAATCATAGGGGTAGTGAGAGACTACGACACATGTAGTTGACAAAAAAAAAAAAACTAGTACGGATATCTGACGTTCCGGATAATAAATGTTCGTATAAACGACGTTCTACATACAAGTCCAAGTTTTTCTTGTATACAAATGCGACGATGCTTTTACAATAATACTGATTATTATCAAGTTTGAAAGAGCTGTACAACGAGCATTGTCGTGTTATGGTTTAATTAACGTCACACTCAATCAGCATTAATGAATGTTGATGATCACTCTATAATCTTTAGCCTTGATCAAGTGACGAATACGACACGTGACTTGACAACATAAGATCGTCCGTCCAAAGCTTTACGTGGTTGTGTGTGGTCTTATCTACAAACACCATATACGGATTTTCTGGTCCAGTTTCATTAGAAGAATCATTAATGGAATTCGAGCATTGTCGTTCCGGTTAGGTAATGAAAACGATACTTGAACGGGTATTCTAGTTTGTACATGGTAAGAGTCTCAGTTCATTTTAATGCGCAGGGGTGGACAATTATTTTGGTTCGAGAGCCACATAGTGGAAGCGGAGGATTCCGGAGAGCTACATTTTTTTAGCTTTACATCTCAGAAAAAGTATTAATTGCAGCATAAAAATCAATAAATATAAGTTAAATCAGGCAGTAATGGTTTTATTAAATGTATTTATTGCGCTAATTTCGTATCATCTACAGCTGAAAGCACATTTAATTTTAGAATCAGTTTAAGGGGACTTGGTACTTTTTGAACAATTTTGTTCATGAATTTAAAAATAATATTTTAGCACTTTGTATAATGTTTCATCAAAACGCTTTTTTTCTAAAAAGGGGGCGTGGTTGAATTGCCTAATTTGTTAATTTACATTTTTCAAATGAAGTTTTATCCAACTTCTAACTTTTCGACATGCCTAAGCGAAAAATCAATCTGAAGATGATAATGCAAAGAATAAAATTAAATAAATAAAAACAAAACAAAAACGACAGTTCGGTCATTTTTAAAGGCACCAAGTCCCCTTAATGAGACAAATGTACCCTATCACGCTTTTCTACAATGTTTTTGAAATCAGGCACGAGATGGCTTGTTGAAATTCTCATCACAGCCTGAAAATTAATGCAGTTAATATTGGTTCACGGGTTATATTTTCTGACTGTCTTAGAGGGCCGGATGTGGCAAGCGAGCAGCTATTGACCCTCCATTGTCGGTGAAATCATCATTGACGGTGGAATGCATCTCGAAATGATTTTTTAAAATTCGTTTTAGATTTTCGACATTTTAACGGTGAGACGATTTTTAGCATACTTAGCGGCCTAACTCACGAGTGAAAAATCACAGGATTACGATCTTTGCACCATTTGAGTATATATATAATCCATTTTTTTTTAAAGATTTCGTTTCGGGGATGCAAATTAATTTGCCAATTTTTGAAACTGTTTCATCCAGAAATCTATCGGTCCAAATGACACAGCATTCATATAAGTACACGGAATGAAAATTTTGTTCTCTAGAAAACCGGAGAAAACCGTTATTTTGGTCGGAATGAAAACCGGAAAAAAATATCGGTTTATTTCGGTTCAATATACCTTCAGTCATTTTGTAAAAGTCACCAACTTATCAATATTTTTTGAACGTCAACCATATAATTATCATCATTACATGTCAACCATATGAATACATTTTTGCTCATGATAGAATTATATTTGTAGTATAAAGAATATACATACAATACAATTATTCATTCGGAGCTGAACCCAAAACCGGAACTGAACCGATGTATTTTTTTAGTTGCACCGGGGAAAAAAACCGGAATAAAAAAAATTACGGTTCGAAGGCCTGATTTTTTCGTTTCTCATTCCCCCTTCTCCAAAGATAATCACGCGTAATTTTAAACATATTACGCCACATAAAGTCACGTTCCATCTTTGTGTTGTACAGTGGCGTAACGTACAACCCCGCATTCAGGGGGGGGGGCAGGCATTCAAGAGGGCCCAAAGCCTGATTGACTCCAAGTAGGTATTTAGGCTTGGGGCTTAAAACACTTGACTTTGCGAGGGGGCCCTAGTGTTCTCCGTTACACCACTGGTGTTGTAACAGAATTGCTTTTTTTCTCCTTCCGAATGAAGTAATCCCTGAAAAAATATTCTTTCAAAAATTATATTTTAGATTTGACAACATTCATCGGTAAAACTGTTACAAAAATGTTGCATTTTTTTAAAAAAAAATTTATCCACGCTGAGAACGGGTGCACCAGTTTGTCCTCAATAATTCCTTGGTGGAACCGATTTCCTCAAACATATTTTAGCAATTAAAATCTCTTTCATTCTTACTATGCTACCGCGAATTATTGGATCATCATCAATTCATTTTTCAGTCATCATTTTGGCTTATTTAACAGTAAATAAGCCAAAAGATGAATGAGTGATCACTTCGTCTGCCAAAAATCATGTAGTTAAGAATGAAATAAGATTGAGCCTCAATTTACAGCTATTGCATCGGCATTACGTGAATCTATTAAATAAGATAAAGAAAGAACCTTAAGAGAAAACCTGGTGTATTTAAAAAAAAAGTTTCGGATGAGTAATCAGGCTCTACAACCCAATTCAAGAGGTGTATTTTAGAGAGTTTTAAGAGGGAAAAAAATCTCATGTAATCTTAATTAGTAATGACCTACATATTAGTAACGGATACTTGGTTTTGAATTGAGACAGTTTGTGAACTGAAAATTGGAAACACGACGAAGAGTTGTGTCTGAAAGCATAGTCCTGAACTTGGAAATAAAATTGGGAATCCAGGATTCACATTTTTGAAATTCTTTCCAGCTTGAAATTTTGTTGAATTTTTGGAAATTTTGTGCATTTCAGAGAATAATTCAACCTTTTCCATATTTGTGTCCCAAGTTAATTTTTCCAATTGCGTTATTCCATTAAATTCATTTATATTCATAATCACACATTAGCTATCCACGACTCGATATCACGAGGTACCTTACTCGATAATAAAGGACAGAAAATAATTAATTAAAGTTCCATAAAATTTAAAAATTGCAATCAAAAATAGTCAAATAACAGCGATTATGCCGCTCAGAAGAACAGCTTCTCTCCCGCAGGTGAGGAATCTTCAGGTGAGAGTACAGAAAACAGGTACAATTGTTGCATAATTTCATGTAAAGGTTCTATTTGAATGAAGAATCATGGAATTGGAATTAAAAAATCTATTTTTAGCCGATGAAAGTATTTCCATTTTTGTTGAATGTGCGCTGAAGCTTTCATACAATCACATTTTTATTTAACGTATTTCATAGTTGTTACAATATTCTTATATCAAATGGTGCTTGCTCACTTCCACCTCCCCACTCATCGGCGGTTCGCTTGCTACTAACAGCTTCACAAAACAGGGAAGTTAAGAATTTAAGCATGCACATTAAGATCATCCACATACAAGAACCATACACATCATCCTGGTTTCCTTTGTTTACCAACAAAAAATTATGGTCGGGTATTTTTTGAACGCACTTCGTTATCTTATTTTTTCTTTTTAATTTTTAAGGTTATTCATTGTTCTCTTTTATGATGCTGTAAAACAGTAACAATCCAAGACATGCACCACCTCAGCGAACCGTCAGGTAAGATAGATGTACTCTTAAAATTTGTCTCGCCCCTGACGGAAGTGACGCAGGCATTAGACACACCACATTAGTGATTTGTACTACAATTTTACACAAATTCAGCATTTCGGAATAGAACTAGTAAGAAATTTTTACAATTAATATAGAGCACCCCACGCTTTTACCCCGATGACATTAATTTTCTTGTTAATCATTTATTCTTATATTAAGAATTATTTTTTTACTTTTTAGTTCGATTCACTATAAAAGCGTGTTTTTTAGTTTCGTTAAACTATAATTTTTTCCCGATATTTTATTTATTTATTGAACTTGTAAAGCACTTAAAAATAATAATAGTTTGAAAACCATGAAATAGATATGCAAAAATAATTTCTGAGCGACTTAACCCCCCCCCCCTCGGTTGTTATTGCCATGTCTTAAAACTGTTATGAATGAACTGTACAAAACTGTTAGGATTTTAGATAGATAGAGCAAAACAAACTTTTATTAGGATACTTTTACGTAGTTTTAAGATTCAAGAATCGAGATAAGTGAATGACATCACAGATAAATGTAATTGTATCATTCCAAACAGGTAAACAGCAATTTCAGACACAACGACTTACACAAACACTGCACATTTATCAGATAATCGAATCACTATTCAAGAGTCACCGTTATTAAGTTTAGAAGTACAGCTCTACAGTATTAGAGGTTCGGCTTCCCACAAAATCTTTATTCATTCACAATTTCAATTTCTTCATCAGTATTTTTAAACATAAAAATTAATACAAAATTCTTCAGACTTATAAAATTTCACAAGAGTGCCTTCATTTACCCAAAGTAGGTTAACTTATTTAAAAATTTCCTTTTTCAACTTGTGATAGCGGTCGGCTCCAGCTTCACTCTGAACCCCCTTGTCTACCTGTACACCAGGCTAGGTGTGTGGGAGAAACTGAATGATCATCAGACACGATTTCAATCTAATTAATTTATTGCAACCAAAATATCAATCAGACACAATAACGATCTAAATAAGGTAGGTGATTAAATAGTAGAGCGCGGAGGTGAGATTCTATAACACGGGGATACTACTACGGACCCTCAACTGAATCTAAGACAGCTCAAATATAACTACGTCGCACACTAATAAGCTAATTTCTAATTAATCAAGCTCACAAAACTTGAACTTTTTATGCATCGGATCCTACACTGGAAACTTGCAGGTGATCTCTATCGGGCTTGATCAATGTCGTTGGATCCACGCTCTGTAATCTTTTTCCTGGACAACTCCAAGACCTCTTACTAATTCCACCATCTTTCAATCTTCAACTAGCAAACTAACTCGCAGACTCTATGCTAGCTCCTACTTGCCAACACCAACTTACAAACTCGCGAAAACAGAATTTATATAACATAATATTTCATTTATATAATCACGCTTTCTTGGTCGGCGAAGGTTGGTTGAATTAATTATTTCCCCCCAGAATAGTACCCAAAGTGTAAGTATAGTCGCGGATAGAACCGTCACAAACATTCGAGTGAACCAATTACACTTAATTTTTTCAAAGATATTTTGGTTAATGTTGACGAATTGAATAATTCACGTAATCATCTTAAAACGAATCTATTAAAATACCTTTTATTTTTTGCAACAAGAGTTTTACAGCATAACTCCGGGCCAATGATAGTAATACCAGTTTGATTTGTTATTACTTAAATAAATGGTCTTAATTCAGGTAGAACAGCGATTCTCAACCCTTGTGAACCTAATGTACTGCCAAATGGGCTCAATTCATGACGGTCACATGATAAAGACAAACACGTGTTCTCCATTGAATTCAAAACAGACAACAAACTGATTTTACTTGTTCTGTTTGTAAAACTTGGGTAAAATTTCAAATTTTATTATTGGGTAAAAATGTTCAAATGTTATAAAAAACAAATTTCTTCAAATGGATTTTTTAAAATTAAAAAAAAAATCTTATTTTATGCATGCACTTTTAAATACAATGCATTTTGTTTACCTATGCGTATTATTGTTGTTGAAAAATTTGTATTTTTTAAGGGAAAGTTTCTGAAAAGATCAAAAGTTGGCAACAACGAAGCGCGTGAACTGATTAGCTGGAGACACTTGATTGCTTTTATCGTGTGACTATGGCGTCACATGAGATTTTAAAGTAATTGGCTAAAAACACGTGGTTAAATTTATCACGTGACTATGACGTCACATGAATTGAGCCCATTATCTTCATAAACTATTTTAGATAGTGTATTACAGATAAGATTCTTTTAAACTTATTTCATTGTTAGTGAGCCGGCAAATTTTGAAACTGTTAAAAGTGTACCACAAGAGCAACAACAACAAAAAAGGTTGAAAATCACTGATGTAGAAGGCAAATAAAATGTTTAGCCTACAAATGAAATATATTCAAGCAAGTTTAGCTATTGGTGGGCATAGTGATAGAAGCGAGAGCAGAATAATTGAATATCGTAGTTTAGGAGATTTTTGCATTGGTTAATTAGCGAGTGAGATTTATCTACATTTTTTCATATAAGAGAAAAATAAGCCCCCCCCCCGCCCTGTCTGCTTTTTGAATTATAGAGACATCACCCAGTCTGACTCTAATATTTATATTTGCGGCAACCACACATTTCTGAATTAATAATTACGATATTTGGTTCGTATTTCATACACGATGCCAAAATATTTTTCCAAATTTCAATTTTTTATTCAACAAAATCATTGTAATTTTACGAGAGTATATACCTCTTCTTTCATATATACGATCTGTTTATAATATTTATTATTGAGAAATAATTTCGAATTTCAGGAATATTCATAAAAACATATAGTAATAAACGAAACGAAACGTAAAAAGAATTCCAACTACATATATGAAGGGAAAAAAAGACTGTTTACTCTAACGAAATTCAAAACTCATAGTACAGAACATTCATTGCCCCAGACACAAATTATTTTTCACTTAATTTTTTTTTTTTTTTTAGTAAACAGAATTAATCTTGTCATGCCACTTTAACACCCCCCCCCCCCCACCACCATCCCATCTAGCTTCCTCCTCCTTGAAAAACACCTGAAAGCAGCCAGCAGCTACAGTGGAAAACCTTGATCTTTACAAAACAGGTTTAAACATCCCCTCTTTCTTTACAACCTTAAATTTAAAATGAATTAATCCGTCCCCCATTTGCAACATACGAGGATTAGTGAATATTAACGTCAGTGGCACACCCCCACAACCCGGCATCGCGGAGAGGGGGGCAGGATTCAAGGGGGGTCCAAAGCCTTGTGACGATTCTATCCGCGCTCCTACTAATAGTCCTTTTGGGGAATTTCTAGTCTTGAAAAATAATTTTATAAAACTCATCCTCGAAGAAGAAGACGTTATTATGTTAATTAGGATTACTATATATAGTCTAGATTTTCAGGTTAGAGAGAGAGATAGGATAGACTGCTATCGGAGAAGAGATTAATCAAATTAAATGTGAATCGCGGATATTTAAAATTTGATAATTGAATTACTTAAGGTGACGAATGGTCACTGGAGATTGAATCCAGATTAAATAGCTGAGAAGTTAGAGTTATCGCCTTGAGTAAGTGTTTTTTGTTTTAAAGAGAGTCTTCTCATATCTCGCGTATCCGATAATTGTCGGTATAGTTATTAATTAGGTGCATCTCTTAGACTGGATCAATTGAATTTGAGTGGTGATTAATATAGTGAATAAAGAAAGATTGTTTAGTTGAAATATGGCTAGTGTTTCTTCCAATCCTCCCACAACTTTAGGCGTTCAAGGCTAGAACACTATAGCCTGACTGACGCCTAGTACGAGCCCTTTGTAAAGTCCAACTTGGGGCCCCCAAGCCTGACTTTTCAGGGGGCCCCTAATGTTCTCCATTACGCCACTGATTAACATCGCACTATTCAACAACTCGAGGGTTTTTGGCGACGGACCTCGTAATTTTGAGCCACGGTCAAGTGACGAGGACGACACCTGAGCTGGCACCCCCTTTCCTAACTACCACACCACACCAACTGGAGGATGTTCGATCTCTCGAAAAATTTAACGTGCATCGTACCCCCACACGGCGGGTTTTCAGCGGAACAAGGCTCGAACACATGACACACCGGCCACGAGTGACCACTAGGCTACCGCCCCCCCCCTCCAACATACGAGGGAGGGAAAGAAATAAAACTCTCCATGGACAGATAGCTCTTCACAAAAAGCTTCCGGGCAACTATTACGCGACTCACGGAAGAGCTCTCTTGGAAATCGGCGTTGAAACTGGAACGAGTTCCGAAAAGAAAGTGTGTTTTTACGAGTGCCTTTTGTACACACGAACACGAAAAGCCGTGATTGATTGACCCAAATCGTTGAAACACAGCACACCTGAGCAAAAATGTTTTTCCGCTTTTCCAGACGACTCGAAAACATGGTTAGCCCTCTATCTAGCCGTGACGGCAGAAATAACAAGACAAACAGTAATCCAACACGGATGGATCCATTTTACACATAGAAATTAGGATACGGCACCTCGAGTGCTCGGAGAAATAAGATACAAATATGAATTGTACGGCAGCAATTTCAAACTTCAATGATTTCTGTTTGTGTTATTGTTCGAAAAAAAAAAGGAGCAACTTGTTGATAATTTGAGATTACTCTTCCAAAATACTTATCAGTCTTATGGATGAACGTAAAGAAATTCTGATGCTGCGAAAAGCAAAAGAAAATGTTCTTTTTGAAGGATTATGTGGATGATAGGTTTTATGTATTCGCTTTTAAATTTTAGTTATCATTCGGTTAGGTAAGTCTCAGATGAAAGGATTGATCCAATTTCAAATGATTTATTTTGTTGTAATTTTGAAGAGGGAAAAAAGAGGACATTTTAAAACAGCTTGGGCATGCAATTTAGCTCCATATTTGTAGACTCTCGTAAAATTCTATTAATCTAAAATTTTTATTTTTAAATAGAATTTTTCAAAAATTCACATTTTTAGAGTCACGATCAGTTTAAATAATAAAGGGTGTTTTGTGGAATATCTCGACTTTGATGCAATAAAATATGAATAAATTTCTAAATTATATACGTACATCAAAAATTTGAATTCAACCCCTGTATATAAGTCTTAGCAATATATTGGCAAAATATTATTATAGAAGCACTTTACATCAAAGAAGTGTGTTTTGAAAATATTTCATTTTTTTCTTCTTTTGCCAAATAATTGAATTTAAATAATTTTTTTCTTTAAATAATATTCTTAAGGCAACTTTATATGTATATTCTAATTCATCCTGAATTATAATATACATATAAAGATTTTCTGACATTGAATAACAAAAAAAAGAAAAGAAAACCATTTACATATATATATATTTTTTAATCAAGGTTTTGAATGTAATCAGTCACCTTAAGCAAAAAAAGTAACACAAACATTAAAAAAACATCAACTATGTCATTCCATCGCATTGTTTAATTCCATGGAATGACTAAACGGTTTGACGGAGGGGGTGCAGGAAACTGTTTCAAGCATAGAATAAAAAATTTTTACTTTTGAATTAAAAAAAAATGGTGACAGATATTTTTTCCCTTACAATTATGATTTTTCCGGGTTAAGATTCAAGGACTTCTTGAGAAAATAGGATGTTACTTTATTGGCATTTTCAAGGTTTTTACAGCTTTTCGAATTGAAATTGTTTTATAATATCCGGCTTAAAATTCTGAACACTTTCAAGACGAACAAATCATCTAAATAAATCTGACAAAACAAGAATGAACAAATTCATTTTGATGATCTCAGTGGCGCACACAAGGGGGAAGGGGTTGTCCTAAGGATCCGGAACCCCCAAAGCCCTTGAGTTTTTTTGATTGATGATAATCCTCTATACATAACGTAAAACTTAATTTAACTTGCAATTTGTTTATTAATTAATGCTAATTATTAGTTCAATAATCCATTTTTTACTGTTTTTTGTTAACAAAATCAGAAGAATCTATTGGCGTTGTCTTGAGGTATGATACGAATTAAGAGACTTTCGACCATGGACCCCTTGAAAACTTTTTGTGTGCGCTACTGCATGATCTTCATGACTATTTTCAAAATTGCCTCACAAATTTTTGTCCAAAATTTAGGGCAGAAATAAAGAGCACGAATACACGCATATAATCCAATCGTTTTTCAAAATTATTATGCTGAATTCGAGATTTTAAAACTGTTATTCACAAATCAAAAACAGTTTCATCATTTTTCTCGTCTATGATATTTGTTACAAAACCTAAAATCAAAATAATTTAGTCATTATCAATATATTTCTCCACCGTTATTAAACACACAAATTCGTCACTTTTCAAAAGATACTTTTTTTCCCTTTCTCGATACAATGAAATGCTTCCAGCACAAATCAATGCACTCCATCGCTTTTGAATTTCAGGAAGTCTTATCTTCCGACACTTCTCTAGGAATGGTAAACACTCGTTTCTATTGAGAGTGGAGTTAAGAATATCTAGGTTTCAGTTACAACGACTGAGAAGCACAGAACATTCCACCGTTAACAGGAAATTCTATTGAAGAATATATCTCTGATATTCCCTCGGAAATACTAAGTAAACTTTAGGTGAAATACGATAGGAGGTTTGAATAAACTGAGCTTTGTGGCAGCAAAAGGAACAGATAAGTGGATTAGGCAAAAGTTCTTTGGCAGAACATGCTTTATTTTTAAACGCAAAACACGTACTTATTTCATTTTATAATACACTGAAATTTGTTTAAGGGGACACAGTACGATTCAATTGACAAAAATTGGTCAAAAAATCTAATCTGATTTTTTAAATCTAAAATGTTTTTTATATAATTTTCTACAAACTCACAAAATTTGAAAGCTCTAAGTTTAAAAAACGCAGAGTTGTGATAACTTTTACGTTTGCTTTATTCACATTCCAATGTCAAATCAAAACTTTAAACTGACTTATCTCGGAAAGATAAAGTAACTAGTTTGTCTTCATTTAAAATGGTTAGGCTTTTTTCCCCCTATTGTGCTTAATACTAGGAAATTTTTTTTTCACTTTTTGCTAATAGTACATGGAACAAAAGTTGGTATGCATTTTTCAATCAAAGCGATACTTATTTTTTAAAAAATAATTGAAGTTAGAATTTACACATTTTGTAAAGAATTTTCAATAAGCATTCATAAAAAGAAGTACTGTACGAATACCAATCATGTTATCACAAAACCCATACAAACTTTTGTTACACATAGTTTAACGTACTTGTAAGTCAAACTTCATATATATATACGTCAGTTTTTGTAGGTGTAGCATTTTAAAATCACTTCATAAGTTTCAAGTTTTCCCCTTAAAAAATTAAATGGTTAGCTTTTTATAAAATTTTGAGCACAAAATCTGTTTTATATTATACATACACATAGGAAACAACCAAAAAATGATGAAAATCATAAAATAAATTTTTTTTTGTGTAAATCGTACTATGTCCCCTTCACGCGAAACTGAAGGGACTGAAATATTTTTTCGTGTTAAAGGATATTGCAACAGAAACATATATTCAACAAAATTATGTGTATAAGAGTACATTCTAATCACATAGATACATATATATGCATGTATTAAATAAGAATCAATGAAACAAAGTCTTCACAAGAACTTAATGAAATATAGTACAAAACTTTCAAGTTCTATTTTTGATCAACAGCCTAAAGCAGCTCCATTTTCATTTTAAGCGAAATAGAAGTTTGTTTTCCCCCTGAGCTCTATGCCATTGTGCTCGTAAAAAAGTTCATCTAAAATAGAGAGGAAAAAAATGGAACCAAACTCAGTAATTTTTATTCACCCTGCAATGTACTTGTTAACAAATTCTAAAGCCAACTGATGTGAAATGAGATGCTTTACAGTGGTGTTTGTAGGGAGAAGTGGAGGGTAAAATTAGCTTAGATTTACAAAACTGGCTTGTCACAGACTATTCCGAGGGTAAAGCCAAATTAGACTCCTTTCAGCGAAACATGTGAAACCTCTCTTTCATTTCACACCCCTTTTAAATCTGCCTGCGCGATTGGTGTTTTCTGTATATTATTCATTCCCAGAAGGAAAATTTTATCGTGTTAAGAGATAAATATGCATGAAAATGCCTAACGAGTTTGTCGGGACTGTTTATATTATTGCGTGTTAACCAAGCGTTTTCGAGTTAAAAGTATTCCACTGTATTTCAGCAGTTCTACCAAAATTGATCGCCTCTAGTTTTAACTTAATTTTCATGGTTCTGACACACCATTTCAATCAATGAAAAAGCCACTTCTCTATAACTACGAATTCCGTAAATTACAAATAGCTCCAGTCGGACTATTAAACACAATATTAATTAATATTTTAAAAAATATAAAACCATTAATCCTACCATAAGTTGCTAAAAATCCAGCTTAAAGCTAAGCAATATACAGGAACACAGTAAGGCAATAAAGATCAAAGTAAAATGGATACTGCCCCCCCCCCCTTCTTTAACGAATGCCACATTACCATGCATAAAAAAAAATGTTCATTTATTCATCTGCTGTGTTCTACAATAGTAATGAAGATTTTCAGGTGAAGTTGTTTAATATTTTTTTAAACAAAAAACAAGGATACCACTTCATAAATATGAATCGACATTAAAAAGAATATTTATTATCGATTAAAAAAAATCACACAATCTAAATCCCCCCCCCCCTTATAAATACGTTTTACACAAAACAATAAATATTTCACACATACAACATTTCATATGTTTAACTGATAAGAATATTTGAATCCTCATTCATTGTGAAATTAATATTTTTACACAAAATACTTTTACACTTTTAAAGCTTCCCTCTACCCAAGCCATCTTGAATTCGTGAACATAATGTGTATATATAAATCTTATGGAAATTTTTTCCTCCTCAAATCCAGACTAGAGTATAAATTTGAATGTAAAGAAGTGCAACAGAAAGAGCAATAAAAAATAAAAGTCTTTCTGGGGTTATATTTCACCTCAACTATTGAGCTTAAAGATCTGAAAACCCACAAACGAACTTCAAGAATACACATAAAATATTTCCAGTAATCGGACAAAAAATGTAATTCCTTATTTTTTGGCCTTCAGGTCTACTTCTTTGAGTTCAGATCGATGCTCTAGTCTGAATTTAAGGAGGAAATTAAAATTCCGATTGGGTCAACATTACGATCAAGAATCCAAAATAGCCGTTAGGGAAAGTCTTAAACTTGTAAATAACTGTAGGTGTAAAACAAGAACCACGAAAAGCCATCGATAGCAATTCAATAATGAATTATTGAACGCCACCAGAATATTGACCTTTAATATCGTACGATATACGAGTGGGCTAACAGGACCAACTCTCAAATCCCACGTCACATTTCTGGTGCCTCGGAGCTCGTGGAGGAATTAAAAATAGACAGCAGTTGGCTTACGAAAAACAACGTTGGTGAAAGTCATCAAATGCTGGGTTGGCGCGTATGAAACGTCGGGTTTTCTTTACATGTGAACTTTTGTCTCCTCGTTGTACTTTTGTTTTTGGCTAAAACCTCATTTATAGTCGTATTGTCCATTGCCACAATCACTTTCAACAACTATTTTCTCAAAAGTGTTCCAATTTTTTTATTTGTTTTGAATTTCGTAAGGATACATGAATGCAACCGAAATTTGTGTAATTTTTTAACATGAGTATAAACTTGATAATAATGCTGCAAAAGCTGCAAGCAATAAAAACCGGACATTTGAGGAGAATATTGTTAAAGATTGAAAATTGCAGCCTTGGTCATAGGGACGTCTAGAGGCATGGGTCAAGACACCTCAACCGCAATGGGGGTCTCGTCTCGTTCTAAATTTAGCCTTAGTAGGATCATAATTCGAATAATTTCAACGGTCAAATGTTATTTCCGGTTGTATTCTCCGAAAAACTGGAATTTCGAACAATAGGTCAACTGGCTACATGTGATGACCGCCGTCCATGTACAGGTCTAGGCCTCCCTCCATACACTATCATTACTCATTGTCAAAAAGGCGGCAGTCAGTTAAATAAATCGGTTGTACAAATGTAAGTCATGCACATTTATATGTTTTGGGTTATTGTTTGTACGAGTATTTGACAACGTAAGCTATGTACTGTCTACTTTTAAGGGTTATAGATGGAGCCTATATTTGTGTCGGGGCCCAGGGCCTACATCTGTACAAGTGTCCAGGGCCTACATTTGAGTAAGGGTCCGGAGCCTACATTTGAGCAGGAGCCCAGGGCCTACATTTGAGCAGGAGCCCAGGGCCTCAAGCAGTCTTAAGACGTCTCTGGCCTTGGTTTGAAAATTTCGGTCTGGTAATGTTTCCTACAAAATGAACAGCGTGAAGGACCCAAAACGATGATCTAAAAGCGCCTTGATGGAAACGAATCCAACTGCATATGTTATACCAACAGTAAATTTTGATGAAAAGCACGAAAAATCGATACGCTCATCACTTATTAATCGGCAGAGCCCAATACTTCTCCACGACAGCGCTCGGCCGCATACGTCGAACAAAACAATTGTGAATTTAAATAAATTAAGATATTCTGCAGCACACAGCCTATGGGCTCAATTCATGTGACGTCACGATCACGTGATGATAGCATGTGACTATGTTTACGTTTGTTTCCCGCTTAACTCAGACCTAACACTTTGTTTATTATTGCTACGAGTATTTTGCTTCTACATTATACCCACTAAAATTACGTATTTAACTTTTTGGTTGCTCGATCACTCTTAAAGATAATATGATTGAAGGAAAAAAAATCTTTTTTTATAATATCCCAGTATAAATTGAAGTGTTTTGTAAACATGATTCAGAATGATGAGGCATAAAGATTTTAAACCATCTCCTCGCTAGTTATTTTATTCAGACCACTTTGAATATGCTTGTTTTCAATACCAACCATTTAGAAATCGTCGCCAGCTAAAACAGAGATTCCTACAATTTTTGTGTTCACAAAAGAAACTTCTAAAAGAATTTTGGACAGATGTCTTCAGAAATGTAAATGCTTCAAAGTAAATTTTTGTTTATTTTAAATTAAATTATACAGAGAACATACATAAAAAGATAAAATTTATCTAGTTTCCTTAAATTTTACACATCTTCAGAGTTGTTAATTAAGATATTTCTGTATTTAATTATCTAAAATAAGAATACAAAAATCTGGTATGTAACCATACATGTCATATAAAAACAAGTACTATATGTGTAATGTATCTTACTAAATAATTTGACATTCTCATGGGGAAAAAAAATTTCGAAAAGCATTCACTACAGAAATGGAAAAATATCTTAATTTACTACAGGTTCACTAATGTTTATACTTGATGAGAATCAAATACCACTTTCAAACATTAGAAATGAAAATTACCTTTTGTAAAATTTTATGTAAAAAAATTATGTGAAACCTTTTTGAAAGTCTTTATGCGCACTACAATTTTAGTAAAAAGATATAATTTATCGAGAATTAAATTCTAAATGTGGTAAAAAACTAAGGCATTAAAATTTTTTTAATAAGAATATGTGTATTATAGAATATAAATTTGTATTATAGAATATAGTCCTGTTCTCTCCAACATGGTCAAAATAAAAAGTCATTTTTGAATCCATAATTCTTTTACAAATAAATAAATAAATAAATAAAAATTATAAAATATTTGTGTGGTATCTATTTATTATGTGGTATGAGGATTTCTTACCACAATATCTGTTTTTCAGAATTTGATTGGTATAAATTTGTCACGCAGATGTACATTTTTTTTTACTATGGATAACAAATATGCAGGTAAAATTCAATAATTTTGATGATTAATTTCATATATAAAGACTATACACTTGTTATTGAAATATTAACATTATGTGTTAAAGAAATCTATGCAACCCCAGCTGAAATTTATTAAGCATAAGAACATTCTGGATTTTAATTTTTACATAAGTATCAAAGTCTAAAAGGCTCATGTATATTGATATTATCCTGCTCATAAATTTAAGTCCTGAATAAATTTGTTGCATGGAGTTAGTTACAAATATTGACCCAAAAAGTGTACTTAGATTAGTTCTACGATATTTATCGGTAATTAGGATCATGAAACCAAGTATGACTTTACATATACACATTTGATTCTGTAGGATGTTTACTTTCTAAAAGCAGTGGCAATATTCAGAATTTTAATATAACCTTTTTCAACTCTTTATTTACCCTTAAATGTATAACTTGACAAATTGTTGTTTGCAATAATCTATATTCATGAAAAATTCAGTAAAAAAATGTAATTTCAGAGAATTTTTTTCAAAATTATTGTTAAGGGGTTAATCGTCCAAAATCACCGATATTTTTGTGTGACGTATGTTGAAAGGACTAATTTGGGGCACTTGTATAGCATTATATCATATCGACCCATTTCTTCAAATAAAAAAAAAACACCAAATGCTGCGATATACAGCCAAGAGTGGAAACTGTTCCTGATCATGTTTGATCACAGTAATAATAATAGTGGTATAATTTTGTTTTAAGTTTGGATGTCTTTTTGCTTGGCGAAATTAGTCAGCAGTTTAATACATATGTTCCAAGTTTTGGAATGGTACGAGTACTGATTTAGTATTTCTTAAAGAAACTTTGAAGTAAATTAATATTTTGGTATAATTTGGGGAAATGAGAAGTTTTGTGAAATTTAGGATTACCCTGGTAAAAGAATCTTGCTTACAATTAATACAAATTGGGATTTTCATTAGAATGGGACTCAATTTATTCATGATAAACTTTGGTAACGTTAAATTAATAATGATTTAAAAAAATTTATTTAAAAACTTTATTAATATATTTTAAAATAAACTTCAGAGCAAGAATTTTGAATATTTTTTCCTGATTTCATTTCATCTTCCATTTTTTTAAAAGTATAAATATAATTATATATAAAAGGATACTTTAGATGCATATCAGTGATAACAAAATAACATGTCAATACATTTCTCCAAATAAGTTTTAAGTTTGAATGAAATGGAACTGAAGTATATTTAACACTATCTGGTAGATTGGTAGAAATAGGTATGCATTATGTTTTGGTATGTTCAGTGTAAGCAAATCAAATATTTCCATTAAAACAGAAGATAATGCTTTGTTTATTTTAGAGGAACAGATTGTTATAATTTTGCAATTACTGTGAAATTGAAAAAAAGAAAACCCTTTGTCAATTTTATGTGTTTCCATCCACCCCCTTTATTTGGATGTAGTTTTAAGTATATGCATGTAAAGATTTATTAATAAAAATTAATGTATGGAAAATTAGGGTGGTTTAAAAATAAATATAATAAGCTTTAGTATTTAATATGTGATTTTACAGTTATGATGAACAAATGTTATGCAAGTATTATATAGGTAAATGTTATACAGGTACATATGTATTTTTAGGACATGAAAAAAAAGTGTATCGAGATATTTTACAAAAAATAGTTTGTACATTGCCATTTATACATGTTCCTTTTATTCAAAACTTTCTATAAGTTAATGATTTCAGTATTCTAATTTGTTTTATGTAAATTTAGAAAGTTGATTGTGTATAGAAGTGGATTTTATAACTCTGCTAGTTTTTAAGATATGAAATTCCAAAATTCTTGTGATATTTCATTTAATCTGAACCCATACTATACAATTTTTCAAAAATACTATGAAAAGTTTTGTAAATAACCTATACAAATGTTACGCAGTATCCTAATTTTGCTTTCTAGTTCCTATGTGTGATATATTTAACATAGCTGGTTCTTTTTCTTATAGATTTAATTAATTTCAAATAACAGACAATCCAATGACATGTCCTTTGAAAAAAATTAAAACATTATTTCTCTTTTTCTCTTATTTTTACTTATTGTACATAATTTATTGCATTTTTTTTTTAATTTGAGGAGAATAAAATCTCGCCCCCCCCCCTTTAAAAGCAACACATTTTAAGATACCTTTTATGAAATTTCTTTTTTTGTGGGTATTTTTACTATGTACACATTTTTTGTGAAGCTGTAGAATATCAGTTACATGAATTAAGGGAAAAGAACAATTTCATTATTTACTTTATGAGCTGATTGCTCTGAAGCAATCTAATATGGAATAATGAGAACTAAAAATATATCTAGGTCTTAAAACTTTTATGCGGTGTAGAAGTTTCAGCTCAATTGAAACTCTTGTTATTTCTTTGGGAATTAATTTGTCATCAGTAATGTATTAAAAAACTAGTTTTTGCCATTAATTTCTTTGTAAACAAGAAAAGACCTTTTCAGATCTTACTTTTATAAATGAATATGAAAAAGAAGAAAAAAAGCATTAATTTGATAAAATTAATTTTGATAGTGTTCAAATTAGAATAAATTTTTTTCCAAATTCAGTAGTCTCAATTTTATACTGTAAATCACTATTGTGTGTAAATAAACATAATTTACTAAAAAAATACTAAGGACTAAATATAAGTATACTAAAAAAATAACCTAGGACTATTAAATATATGTAAACAAACACTGCAAGTAATCGCCGGCTTCGCACACTAACATCAAATGACATATACTAAACTAAAATAAAAATTATACTAAAAAAATTACGAAAATTAATTCCTACCTAATTATGAAACAAGGAAAATGCAAAATCATAATAAAAATAAATAAAGTTTCAGAAATAAACTTCATAAAGAAGATATAAACAGTTCAAGTATAGGAATGTCACACACTAAAGCAAAGGCCGGGGAAATGTTTATATACTCGTCACGTGATTCTGACTTGGCGCCGACTAGTCGTGAATCGACCCCATTCACCGGATCTTTCACCAACCGATTTTCATTTTTTTTAACATTTAAAACAATTTTTTGGGGACCGGTATGGAGCTAACCAGTCTGAAAAATTCCATATAAGAGTTTACTGATTCTGAAGATCAGAATTTCTTTAAGACAAGTATCTATGCATTAAAATCTCGTTGGGAACGATGTATTGAAGCAAATGGAGTATATTTTGATTAGGTAAACATCTTTTGAAAACATTATATGTACAAATATATATATTCACTTAAAAATCCGACATTTCATACGCACCAAGCTAATATTTTCGTTCATAAAAAAACACCCACAACATCTTTATCACCATCCATTCCTTTATTGCCATGTGTGAAAAATTAGGCCAATCAAAAGGGGCAATTTTTATGGCATCTCACCCAAACCCATATCCTTATTAACACATCCAAAACACTAAACGACTCCAGTAGGGAGAGAAAAAGAAACTTCGAAACCCGAACCAAATTCGACACTATATTTCCTTGGAAATAACAATAAAAATAAATTCTTTATTTTCCATGAGAGACAATGGGGTGATAAATTCGGCAAGAAGCATTGACTTTAATTCGCAGTCTCCGGTCTTCCGAGGACCGCTGATGGCACTGGAAATGAAAGAAAGTTGTGGAAAATTGACTGAAGAGGGTTTTGTTCCGCCTCCCGGGCAAGAGCACGTGCTTTTTTGGAGAAGAGCTACCTTTTGTTCTGTGAAGGAACGATGGAATATAAATGTTTTCCAGGAGAGAGGGTGGAGTGCAGAAATGGGTAATTCGGCAGTTCCGTTTAAAAAAGAGCAAGAACCTCATTAAGTTAGTGGAAGACATGGGTAAAAGTTTCAGTAATGAAGATATGTATGTACAAAGCGGTGCAGATGTATTAAGAGTTCCCTGAAAGATAGTTATAGCGGAATTTTTGCATGTATGTGTGCAAACATGTTTTTCAAAAGAAGTTGACAAGGGCAATATTTTCACCGACTCAATATCTTGAGTTCATTAAAATAAAGCAAATTATAAATTAAGAAAAATAATATTTTTTGAAGAACACTGTAATGTTGAGTAAAATTTGGAATTGATTGGCGATTCTTTTTTTTTTTTTTTTTTAGTTTAAAAAGAAAAAACGACAGAAATTCTAAATTTAATAAATGGATAGCATTATAAAGTAAAGGGGGGGGGGGAGACATTTTTTGTTGTTGCAAATTTATACATGTGGAAATGTGTGGAAGAGAATGTTCTCACAGATGAACCGCACGTTTTTTACTAAGGTAACAATTCTTTTCATAAAATTGGGAAACATATTTAAAAAAATAATAAACAAATAATTTAATAAATTTTAACTATCACACAGAAAAGTTAAAAAAAAATAAACTCATCGGCGATTTTCCAAAAGATAAACACTAAATCGATGCCACGTTTTTTGTGTCAAAATAATTTATATAAAAAAATACGTGGAAAGCCACGCGATAGAAGTGAAACTTCTTTGGCGACGTTGGCCGTAAATGCAGGAATATATCTAATTATATCAAACTGCTGAATAACTTAAATCAAATAAAATTCGAACTTCATTTATTGTACGAAAATATTTTTATCCAATTTTCTGCATCGTCATTATCCAAGAAAGACACAATAGGTGTGTGGTAACTAAAGTACGATATAGAAATCCTCGATTGTAGTCAATCAAGAAAATGTGAAAAAACTGCATCAATCTTGGTTCCGTATATTGTTCTTCCTTCTCTAGAATCAGTATTCATTGTCAAATTCAGTGTCCGTTTCAAGAATTCAATGAGTGGCTTTGCTTCTTCTGAAGCAAAATTAACATTGAAGTCTCCAGTTAAGATAATCGGCTTTTAATCATCGGATCCAATGACTGCAGCAGCCTCTGATGACAGCACTAAAACTTTATGGATAAAGATGATAAAAGCTGCGACAGAACTGGTGATATATATAGACTTTCGCCTGGAATCACTGCTAGTTTTTCTTTTTTTTTTCTTTCACGAAACTCTTTTCCACTTTTTGCATTTGTTCTAGGCTATCTGACCAGAATTAATTTTGATTCAATGGAAATAATAATTAATAATATAAACGTAATGCATCACTAATAGAAGTCATTGTGTTTGTTTAAAAGACGCTATCTGTAGCGATTCTGGCGCGATCGTTAGTGACATGTACAGAATGCCCCAGGCACTCCCGTAACTGGAAGCGCCGTATAATGATAATATTTTGGGTGCGTTTATTCGTTGAAAATGGCACGTTTATTTCATAAAAACTACGAAAATACGCCACGCGAGTTCGTTACGAAAGTAGCAAGGTACCCACTTAATGTCACCAATACCTAAGCGCCTTTCGTGCATAGCAGCAAGATATACTTTTGATGCACAATTCCCCCTTAGCAATTCTCAACTTTTTCACGGATATGACGCTGGTCACGGGGTGTACCTCTCCCTCCCCCCGCTCTCTTTCACCATGGCGACGTTTCGGGGGATGGGGGGGGGAATCACTACTTCCGTTCGCTTTTTCACTGTTACGCAAAACTGGGTAAATTTCCCATTCACTCCCATCAGCAAAGAAGTTTCACTTCAATAAAACGCTTTTTACAGAGAAAAAATCTTGTGGTTCCCCCTGCCCCAAATGTACCTGCAGCGGCGTAACGTACACCCTCGCATCGCGTGGGAGGAACAGGATTCTTGGGAGCCCAAAGCCTGACTAATCCCAGAACGTATTTAACCAATTTATAAAATTTTCAGGCAAAACCCGACTTTGCAGGAGGGGGGGGGGTAGTTAATATTTCTGTTACGACACGGTATGTCAGTGCTATATTTAATTTTATAATAGGTATCGTGACATACCATACTTAAGTTACACAATATTATCATTTTATTTTTAGAATATATTAATTACTCCCACATGTTACAAAGGCTATTGTAAAACATGCATGCAAAAATTCTGGAGCAATCGTTTAGATCTTTGGTCTGTCTCTTATTCTGAACCACAGCAGGTGACAAGGTCGATTTCTGAGTAGGCATCATACTTTCCCCATTCGCGTCACACCACTGTGAGAATTTTGATTGAGCTCTAACAGATTTTATGTAGGCTAACTCTTTAACAGTTCTTTTATAGCTAATAGTATAAATACTACAATAAACAAGTATTTAAATAAAACTTCTATCTATAACCGATGTTTCAGTTGTAAAATTTTCTCTATATAAATCGCAATGTAACAAATCAGGGCCGGCTCTAGCAGTTTTGTCGCTCCGGACAAAAAAGAAAAATGCCGCCCCTCAAAAAATAAAACAAATATTATTCAAAACAAACAACAAAATTAAACAAAATTTTGAATGTTTTTCTTTTCTGACTTTTAATTCAGAAAATTTTTTGATTCATTTTTAAAAATCAATTTGTTTAGCTAATGCATGATCTATAGCCAATGAGCTGCCATTGAATGTATCCTGAAGACTTATAGATCGTGACAATTTTTTTCATAAATAGGATCACGAAAGTCCTGTCAAGATAAGCATACCTACCGGTATCCCGTCATCGGCCGGCCACATATACTTCCTACAACAAATCAACACGCAGTACAAACACAATTCCTATTTTTTTAAAATATATACTTTGTAATATTACAGAAAATATTTTCATACAAATTTTTTCGTAACAAAAAATATTATTTTTCAAATTTAGTCGAAATGCCGCCCCTAAAACTTGGCGTCCCGGACAGGGGTAAGGTTTGTTTGGCCCTGAACAAATAAAAGCATGAATATATATATATATATGTAATCGCCGTTGGCATGATTTCTTTAATAATATGATCGCTATTGTTGATGGTTTCTTTGGATGATATTGACGAGGGATTCCGGTGATTAATTAAAACTATTTATTCCACATCTTAAGCACATAAAACATTACAGGGACGACACAATATATACGCACACACAAACACAATGCAGCCGGCTACATGTTTACGCAGACAAAATACAGAAGCGAAAGAGAACGGTCTCCAGGAATCTCGGTATTTATAGGCTTCTCAAATCACATGATCTGAGTGGGTGGATAGGTGTAGTTTAAAATACTCTCGTTAGGCGGCGGGTTAACTTATTACTAAAACGTTGGTCCTGAAGGGATGGACCATTGGTAGTTAAAAGTTATTTTAAAGGATTATATTACTGGGAATTATTACATATATATCTGTTTCAAAAATTTTTTCATCCGTTTATTTATTTATGTTTTGTTCTATAATTCTGCAACATAAACTAATTTTTAATTAATTTTGAGGCGAAAAAGGTGGAGCAAATTTACTATCATGTGATTTTTAACCCGACGAAAAATTCCATCTCGTCTGAACGATTTAAGGAACTGAAAGTCAACAAAATACCATACACACAAAAACCAACACTTCTTCAGCAGTAAACTTTCGAAACAGGGGGGAAAAATCCAACACAATTACATATATTTAGTATTCAAAACTGAGATTTTATTCTAAATTTTTCCAAAAATAATCCTCTCTCTCAACATCACGTAACACCGACCACCATTACGAACCACACAAACCCAGATCCAGATGTTCACAAAAAGAAAGAAGCCCATCTGATTAGTCTCATTTAACCTGCTTTCGAATTCTCTCCTCAGCAGCAGCAGCAAGGAGCTGCAACAAAGGCAGATAAATATGTCCCATCACAGCGCAGTAATCAGATTAAAAGAACTTGCTAAGTGTCGAGTAAAAGCTTCTTGTTACCACTTTCAGGTCATTGACGCAACAGATTTTAGCTAACGGTAAGGCACGAACCAGGAAGCAGTAAATGATTGTTCCTGGCGCACACAAAAACACTTCCATTTTCCACTACATAATAGCACGATAAGGAGGGACCCGGCTAATACGTGTTAATAACCACCTGCCGAGCATCGGAATGATACAGTAATTCGAATCATCACTGATTTGAAATCTGTTCGACCATGTCGGAGAGTGGAGTTGCGAGAGATCTGCAATTAAGATGATTTAAATGGGTAGGGTACAATCAGTGGTGTAGAACGGAGCTATTTTCTGTACCATTAATTATATTACCCCACGCTTTTAATTTGGTATGGTTTGGTTTGGTTCAATCAGCATCCTGTCAGAATTGATGAATGGAATGTTGGCGATGTTCTGATATCAACACTTAACAGGAAGATCAGATTGATTCAAGTCAGTGGAATAAATTACGATTGTGACATTAATCAAATGGTCTGACATTTTTAGGGAGCTGATATTCATTTCTAGAAATTAGTTCATGTCAATAGATTAAGAAGTTCAGTGAATTGCATTTTGCAAGTTGAAAAAATTTCATTCAAAATCAGCTCAAAGGAGAGAAAGAGAGAGAAATAAGAGTTTATAATTTGACAAGCCATTACCTACCGCATCGTTCGGGTTTTCATTATACTGTAGAATTATAAATTATTTTTGAGAGAGGTTTTTTTTTTATCTAAGTAGTTTTATCATAAAGTTTTTAATGTATTGAAAAATATTCCAAAAGATTTCGCCCCTTGATTTAAAAAGGACAGGAGTTTTATTACTAAAACAGAAGAACACCTTTTATGGTTCCGTAAATCCCTTCGGTATCAGTAAGAAACACGCTAGCCAAATTTCAAGTCTGTTGGTCTAATAACTCAAAAATAGGATTTTTTTTTTATCTACAACACCCCCACAACCTTCCTTGGAATTCTGATTTTTACAAAACTCATTCTTTGCAGCTCTCTATTCAAGGAAAGAAACATGTTTCTCAAATTTCAAAACAAAAGGTTTTATTGTACAAAAAAAAAAAAAAAAAAAAGGAAATTTTTGCCCAAAACAACCTCCACAATCTCCCTTTGGAGTCGATTTTTGTAAAATCCTTTCTGAACAAAAGGAACATGCCTGCCAAATTTCATATCTGTAGGTTGAATAGTCCCGAAGATATCGTGATGAGCGAGTCACTTTTCTCCTTTATATATAGATAACATATTACAGCATTTATAAATGAATAATTTTGACACACCTTTTTGTAAGATAGGCCGTTGTGATTTAAATACTCCTGGTATTTTAACGGTATATCCTTTGAATTTAACGGTTAACTACAAAATCTATTATTTTGGAAGGGGGAATTCTCTGGCTAATTAATATTATTTTTTAAATCTGAGAAGACTTTTTAATTAATTTTTTTTACATTGTACAATCCTTTATAATTAAACATTTTTTTCACAAGAAGGATTTAAGATTAAAAAAGAAAACAATAAAACCAAGCTTACATTTAAACTTAAGTATTGAACCATCCAAAAATTATTGCACAACTCAATTTTCAAATAATTTTTTTTTTTTTAAATATTGATGTGGTGAATTTAAAAACATGCAGAACGATTTTCAGGAATGTTTTACTATTCGTGAATTTAGGAATAAAGCCACGGCAAAACAAACTAGTATAACCTAAGTAAAATAATAATTTTCCCCAAAAAAATCATTTGGAAAAAAAGCGTGGGGAAGCGGAGTATTTCCGAACGAAAAATACAAAGAAAGGAATGTCATGCTTCCTTCCCGTTGCTATACTTCCGGCATATTGTGAGTTAATGTTATCGTTTCAGCATCAAATGAGATAAAGTAAATCAAAGATACGAAATGAACTAACTGCACGATATATATGTTTTCGTTCTAAGTGAAAGGTATCTTCTACGGATAATAACAAATGAGTGAAAATATAGAACTCAGCAATTGCCTTATGTTAAACATTATCCTACAAAGAACATCTATTTTTTAAGACAGAAATATATAACATATGATTATATTACAAACAGTGATTTTCTGCGAAGAAACCATTCCTAATAATGGTAAAGCTATTGAAATAAATAGAATTTTCTGTTCATCAGTTCCACTGTTTCCAATCAGGCTGTATTTCGAGATGGGATTTAAATAATTACAATTCGAAAGAATGATGGAGAAATGTTTTTAATAACAATTCAATCAGTTAACAAAGGAAAAGTTTTACCAATGGTTTGTTTTTAAACAGGTAGGGTATACCAAATCTTAATACGCACGACACAAATAATTAAAAAAACATGGAATGTACTGTGTAAATATTTTCTATCTTGGGTAGCAATTCATATGTAAATTGATTTTATCTCGTCACATTTCTAATCTTAATATTACTTAATTTTAATATTCTTAACTCAATTCTTAAATCAATGGATTTTAGTTGAAAGGCATAGGCCAACTGAGCGAGTTTTATTAATGTTGCACTACAAAACACCACGAGAGCTATTGAAATCACACCAACGGGAGGACATTGAGGACAAACTTAACGTGCATCAGCTCGCTCTATACAGCGGGTCTTCAGTGGCACCAGGACTCAAACACGCGGCACTCCGGCCACGAGTTTGGATTCATAACCACTAGACTATTTATTTTAGAACAGGTAGGATCGAATGAGTGAATGTTTGTTTAGTGAGTGAGGGAATATATATATATATTAACGTCGCACTGTTCAGCTATACGAGGGCTTTTGGCGACGGATTTCGTAATTCTGAACGGTCAAAGTGACGAGGACGATACATGAGCTGGCCTTAAAAAATTAAACGGCTAGCTTTTCATGAAATTTTGAGCACAAAATCTGTTTTACATAGTATACACAAATAGGAGGCAACAAATTTTTTTTGTTGAAAATCCTTAAATTAAAATTTTTTGCGAGAATCGTACCATGTTCCCTTAAAAAAAAGACATTTCCCCCCTTAGGTTAAACATCAGCCCAACTTTCACATCATGATTGCGTATCTACGTTATTGACTAACTTTTAAAATGGATTTCAGATCTGGTTTTTAAATGGGAGTTAGCATGGTGAAAGAACCTCAAAACGAAGTACATTATCTCACGAAAGACATGCTTAGGTCAATAAAGAAAACGTGAAATGAGAATGATTTTTATTAATTCATATATAAAACACATTTTAATAATTCATTTTCAAATAGATGTACCAAAAGACAAATACTAAACCAGAGTGATCTAATCTGTGCAACCAGACAGGGCGGGTCTCCCCAAACCCATCATGAATAATGGCGGTGGGAAGATATTTAGTAACTGCAAAAGTATTATAAGCAGCAATGGAAACTTATACTCGCCTTCAACCGTACAGAGAGGAGAGAATAACAATACATAAATTATTAAGTATTTTGTGAGTAAATGATAAAAGATTTCAGGAAAATGAAATATAATTTCGTGGAACAACGACGCTCTGACACAAATATAACTTCAGAAACAAACAAGTAATTCAGTGCTTGTAGCAGCAGAAGGGTTGATGGATGAACATAATCCTTTCATAAAAGCTATTCACTATAACCTTGCTCTTTACTCGACAGGGATTGATTAGTCCCTGATATAGTTATTCTAAGCGAATCATTCGTTTGGATTGCTAAAATGAAGAGCTCTCTAATAAAATTAGCATATTCCATTGATGACAATATTTTCATTTCAGAATATAATTCATGCACTGTATTCAAATTCTGAGAGATGGATCAAAAACTATACGTCATTGAAGTACAATCACAAAGATGTTTACATTTTTCATACACACAAGATATATTCATCAAAGGCATCAATTTCGGTTCAAAAATAAAGAGCTAAAGGATTCCCATAAGAATTGAGTAATACATTCAAATAATGAATCTGATTTAAAAAAATCATATTTTTGAAACTATTGCATAAATTACAATACCCTTAAGCATTATCGCACACAAAATTTTTTGAAGGGGGTATGGTCGAAAGTCCCCCTTGAATCATACCTCAAAACAACACCAATTGATTCTTCTGATTTTGTCAACAAAAATCAGTAAAAAATAAAATTAATAATTAGCATTTTAAATAAAATGTTAATTACAAGTACTCGAAAAAAAACTCAAGGGCTTTGGGAAGGGGGGTCCAGACTCCTAGGCACCCTCCTTGTGCGCGCCACTGCCCGTAAGTGATAACATGAGTGCAAAGAGAAATTTTCCAAGTCCCTTTCCCCACCCCCACGAATGACCAAAAGCGCATACAAGATCGTTGTGGTTGAAGTCCAAACATGGCGACAATGACTGAGAAGATTTTTCACGCATTACAGTATGCACGGGTTTTTAAAGTTATTTCAGTGCAAGTGCATTTAGAAATTTCAACGGAAAAGAAGTATCGAACAACAAGAGCATTCTGCGATGGTTTCATCAAGATAATTGTTTACATCATCTTTTGAAAAAAAAAAAGAAAGCAGCGGCCAGCCAAGCGTATCGGAAGAAGCACTGGAGAGAGTGAGGCAGAGTTTTGTGCGAAGTCTACGGAAGAGAGTTGCCACCGATGAACTTGGGATGCATAAGAAAACAACATAGAAGGTTTAAAAAAAATCCAAGCCGTATTATTTGCAATTGACACAACAAATAACAGAAAACGACAGGTAAGTATTTGTGCAGCATTATGAGCCGTTGATGGATTACAGATTGGCATACATCGAGCATTGTAACAGAAAAAAAAAACTTGGTATACTTCTCTTTACATTCATGTATCACTTATTGTAATTTGTACAGTAGTTTCGATAATATATATAGGATTTTTTAAAATCGAGTCCATCATTTGTACACGCCCTGTATTTGACGTTGTGTGTGTGGAATAAAGTAAGATTCTTGAAAAAATCGAATGGTTTAAAATTTAATTTCTCTTAACCGAAATTTGATCATCATTAATCGTCGCTTTTAGGAATATATGAAATTTCTTTTTAAAGAAAAAAACTATAAATTAATGTTTTAGTAATACAAAATTTCAAACAAATTTCTACTAATAAATCAAAAATCAGATGATTAAATGTATAAGTTTATTTTACCGCAACAGGTTCAAACGTAATAACTAAAATATGAAAACGCTTGATATTTCGGCATAATCATGAAAAAAAATTTTTTTAACTAAACCACGGTTTGCTGTAATTTTTTTTTTTTTTTTTCCGAATTATTCCTTATGAAACCGTCGTCAAATCCAGCGATATGCAAACGAAAGTGGAAAACTATTTCCGCGCATGTTCTAACACGGTAATCTTAATTGTGCAAAGCTCGGAAAAAAATAACATTGTTTAAAATTTCTAACATTTCCCTTTATTTTGTTGTTAAAAATGATCAGCATTTTGGGACCTATTTTCTACGGAAGAGTATTTCTAAAAATACGGTCTATATAATGCCCGAAAGACTATGGGTTTTAGCAAAACGGAGAAACAAGAAACATCGCGAATCTGCACGACAGCATTAAAATTCGTATTTATGTGAATTGATGGTGGCGTCGTCTAGATAATAATAATAATAATAATAAAAAAAAAAATAAAAAAAAATGCAATTACGGCGTTTTGATTGCTTGAATAATATGGTTTTCAGATCTTTCGTTTTTTTCCCAAATATACGTGATTTGATTAAAAACAGTATTTAATTCTTCTAAATCTTCGTCAATTAATTTGACAAGATACTAAGCAAAGAGCATGCGCAGGACTTAGCCTTCGCACATGTGCAGAAATGATGCCAGAATTTGGCGAGGTCTTTTGATTTTGCGAAATTAGTTGACTATGTAATACGTTAGTACCATTTTACCACTTTTTTTTACCACCATCACAGTAATCTATTTAGAAAAATGTTCCTCTCTCTTAACGTTAGTAAAACTAGCTCAGAAGCTGATAAACCTCAGTGACAACGAAATAGCTCGAAAGGTGTCGAGATACAAAGAATCCATAACTAGTACAAAAAAACCAACATTCACAGGATCAAAGTGGAACATATTTTTAGTCTTCCGTCAACTTCTGCGAAACCAAAGCCAATATTTAGTTTTTTTCGAGGACAGACCAGCCACTGACCTAATTTGTCTGCTTTTATACCTAACGACACTTGAAACAAAAAAACTCAGACCTTCTGTCCAAAGTTCATAGAGTAGCCATTGACTGGACAAGCTCTACTTATTTTTTTTGACACTGAGTAAATAGGCGCACTTTTCATGCTTGGCTAGTCTGTACAAAAGGGGGAGGGAAAGCCATTCTCTAACGAAGCACCGAAAAGTGGTTTTCGCTAATGAACCTAATTGAGTTCAAGTTTCCTAAAACATAAAATTTATCGCCGAAGCGGAGATGAAATACTATTACGGTGGAAATAAGAACATAATAAAAAAAAAAATATTATATGCTGCTCTGGTTTTTATTTTCCTCATTAAAAAAAATTGCAATTTTTCGAAAAGGATCCACTATTTTATTTTAGGAAATGAGAAATGATCTCGATTTTTGAAACAAGGATAATTTGAAAAATAGATCGATAATCGTAAGGAAAAGCAACAAAATGAGATCAAAGTTTAAAAATGATGGTAACACGACGCCACACACACGATTGCGTTTAGTTAAAATTAACCTGAGGCAATCTAATAAAAAATATATATTTGTCTCTATTAATTAGAAGTTTAAAAATAATTTGAGTAAATATATAGCATAAACTATCAAATTAAGGTTGATCTTAATTTATATTGACCAATGGTGATTTGATGCAATGGCTCAAACCGTTAAAACTTCCAAAAGATAATCTACACCATAGGTTCTCAACGTGGGCGATAACGCCCTCTTGTGGGCGTTTGAGGCTTTCAGGGGGGCAGTAAAAGACAAAGAGAAAATTAGGAGGCGTTGAGATGGCACGGAGGGGCTTAGGCAGATTAACCAAATATAGTCTAAAAAATGATTATGTACTGACGAAAGTAAACTTTTAATACTGTTTGCCTTATGTTCATTGTATGTATTTAAATCATTTCTATTCACATATTTCGGTAGTTCGGGAAGTTGATAAAAATTTAAAGATTACATTACATTCAGACCTACATTAAATGGAATGATATACTGCGTTATTTTTTTTTAAATTTCTGTAGTGCACATGTTGTCTTTATCTGTGAGCAGTAGGAAAAATGGTTTGTCCACTGCATTCCTTTACGAATATTATCTAAGAAACATAATTAAATGTGTTAACCAGGAATTAACGTGATTCTTTAAAAGCTGAAACTGTCAATTAAAATTTATTTTGAAAGCAATAGTTTTTTATGAATTACTTCGTATCATCAAAACCTCTGCCTGTCATTATAACCGATAAGCTAAAACTTTTATTCCACTCCTTTAAATGAAGAAGAAATTAATTCTCAGTAGCGTTTCAATTCCAACAATATCCTATCTATATAATATTACACATTTAAATATATTTGTGGCAATAGCTATTTCAGATTCACAAGTAAAAAAACATGGATTTTAGAAAAAATTAAATTAAAAAATATATTCTATTAGTAATAGAATATAATTGTTAAAATTTAACTCTTGTTTTCACGATATATTATGTACACTCTTATTTCTCTAGAGTGGGAGGGGGCGGTATCGAAAAATTCCATAGAAAAGGGGGCGGTGTCGAAATATTTACTAGAAAAAGGGGGGGGGGGCAATTTAAAAAAAGTTGGGAACCTATGATCTAAACAAATTTTTTTTAGCTTTCCAAAAATAATAATTGTTCAAACGCAAAATTACTCCCCCCCCCCCCCAATTCTAACAGTAAAAGTATAGTTTTGATTAAATCTACTAATTACGGTGGCTAGTAATTCCCAATTAAAGAGATAAATAATCTTTCCAAGATCACCGACACTTCATTCAATAATCTTCCTTTTTTTCCTAACAATCGAACAAGTTTAAAAAACGGCAGAGTTGTCATTCATAAATAATGATATAGTTATATTCACTGCTGCCACTCATAGAAAACAAGAAATAATTATACAATTTTATAACTAACGTTGCCATCCTATAAAAATAAGCAAAAATAATAATACGCATTTTTAACACCAACTTCGAACGAATTGAATTCAAAGATTGTGATTGACAACAACGACTAACATCACAGTTTTTAATTCTAAACTCGCAGCGACGTCACGACTTTTCAATTTCAACAATTTAAAACCACCCACAACATAGCGAGCGAGTGACGATTAATCAAGATCGACTACGTTGTTGACAATTTAAGATTGAAGCGGCGACATATAAATAAATTTTATCAAATTTTTCAAACGCCGATTGCAATGACAAACAGAAATTAACAAGCAGGGCAATTAAAAAAACGCGCAGTCACTTAGATTTTAGAATTCTTAAAATGGATACGGCAATTTATTGTAAAGTTTCAAAGATAAATCTGATAAAACGTAACAAAATTTGATGACGTGAATAAAAGATGTTTATCAATGAACAAAACATGTTGACTACATAAAAAAATAATAATAATAAAGTGAACTGTCGCTAAATATTTCTCGGAATGTAATACCACAGCTAACCTAGCTATGCAAAAAGAATGTGGCAAAATAATAAAATCAGAAACATCAATATGCATACTAAGAAACGATGCATTTTAAATAACTAATTGAAAGCGCACTGTGTAAGTTCCGTATGTGTAATCGAAAACGAAATTCATTAAATTAACTGAATTACGGTATTTTCACTTTACGAAGCAATCTACTTTTCCAATTAACAAAATTCACCCAGTGTGCTTTCCCCACTCTAACGTGATTTTGCTAAAAACATTCAGCATTCTTAAATAATTTACACCGAGTTTGAAACTACAGTTGGATTGGTAAGACTGTCTTCAGCTTAATTTTATAGGATACGAATTTAAACTTGGTACATTTGTGCAAAGATAAGAGAAATTCTGTGACATTAATTTTTGCTATCTGGTTTCATTATCCAACAAATAGCAAATTTTTTTTTAATACAAATTATTTCTTTCTGGTGTATAATATGCTCCGTATTAAAATTGACTAATTTTTCTCTCCAGAAATGAGTTCCGAGTATTATTCAAGGCAATGGCATTTCGGAGAAAATTTGCCCCCCCCCCCCTGCAAAGTCAGGTTTTGTACCCTGAAGTTGCGTTTTACAAAGGGTAGGTACTTGGCGTCAGTTAGGATTTGGGTCCCCTAGAACCCTGCCCCCTCCACAATGTGGGGGGTGTTCGTTACGCCACTGGTTCAAGGTCTTTTTCTTAAAGCGAAGACACCTTTGGAGGATGAATCAGGGGCGCAGCTACTTCCGTATCAATGGTACGGGGCCTCCAAGCTACAAGGACCTCAACATGTATAACTACAGTCCCACTAACAGGGTTCCCATATCTAAAAAAGGGCCCCGAAGGAATTTTGATACAGGGTCCCTTCAGAGCTTGCTATGCCAGTGCCTTTATTGTCCGCCTGGAGCAGAAAGGGAGAGAACCTTTTAACCCTTAGAGGCCACACATTTTAATTAAGGAGTAATAAAGAAGGCAGCAAGAAAAAAACCCAACCCCAGAATAAATACAACAGCCGCATGATTACTTGTTACAGATTTGTCTAAAGACGTAACAAACCTCTTTTTATGAACATTTAAGGTAAGGAGATAGTTTTGGTGCCGAGATCTGGAAACATGAACGGAAGTGTTGCCGTTTTGCACTAGGATGTGTGTGTTTTCTGATTTGAAATATACAATTGGTTCTGGCCACCAGTAACCACTGAAACTTGAAATTGCTACCACATTCTTTATCTAATTCTATAAATTTTCAAATTATCGTTATTTAAGTAAGTGAGTATCAATTAATACATTATCTAGCTTCTACAAGGGCCACATAAGTAACCCATGAAGGTCACCCGTTTCTCACCAATGGCCTACAGTTACACGATGAGCACTAAAGACAACCTATTGTTTATTAACGTCGCACTCCAAAGCAACACGAGGGCCATTGGAGAAGGACCTTATTTTTGAACCTTAGTTAAATGCCAAGGACGATACCCGAATTGGCCGAAATTCCAGATCACTCAAATGGGAGGACATTAAGGGCTTCCATAGATTAACTTGTATCAGCCCCTGTACACGAAAGGCCTTCAGCGACTTGACAGAAAATAATACCGGCCATGAATTCGCGACTGTGACCATTTAGCTATCGCAGCCACATCACTGGTGGCAAATCGCAACTTTGAGTAAGTGAGTGAGTGATTAACGTCGCACTATTCAACTACATGAGGACTTTCCGAGACGGACCTCGTAATTTTGAACCATGGTCAAATGACAAGGACGACACCTGAGCTGGCACCCCTCTCTCTTAACGTCCACACTACACCAACGGAAGGGCATTTGAGACTCGACGTGTTTAACGTGCATCGGCTTTGTCTGCAAGGCGGGTCTTCAGTGGTACAGGCTCGAACACATCACACGCTAACCAAGATTTCGTGACCTTGACCACTTGGCTATCGCAGCCACATCGCAGCTTTGAATCTCGATTTAGTGACGAATGATTTCACTGCATCTGCTGTGCAGAATAAGTTCAAACAACCTACATACATTTAAATACGTTTAGGATTTGAAATAATAATTTAAGCCAGCGGTACTCAACCTGCGGCCCACCAGATCTTTTTAAGTGGCCCTGTCATGACCCATTGCTCTGAGAAATTCATTTATTTATCAAATTTGATAGGAAATTCTTTGTTAAAAAATCAAATATATCAATTTTGCTTTTGGCTGTCGTATTGGTGCGCATTGATATATATATATATATTTTGATTAGTGATAATAGACAACAGTGGAGTAGCGACCCTTTTATGTGAGTGGAACTAATTTTTAACTATCTTTAATTTCTTGCAAGCGAAAAATATTCGAAGAAAATAGATTGCTTCAAGACGATAGGGAAATTGACTATTTTGTAGTGAAAAACAAGCATGGTTCAGTAATGGTTTGATTTGTCACGAAAGTGTATTTAAAAAATACCAATAAACAGGAATCGTTCAATGACACTTTTCCTCAAAGATCTCTTTGAAGAGATGATGTAAATAGGCTTTCTTGAATAATCTTTACAACAGCAAAAGAGCGTTTTGTCGGTGGTAATGCTACAGCGATAAAACAAAGACATCCTATGAAATTTGTTATATCATTGGAAATCATACGAAACTATTTACTGATGCAGAAATTGTGAAAGAGCGATTCATAAATGCTTCCAATTTAGAAAAAATCAGTGACAAAAATAAAAAAAATAATACTTAAAAAAATGCAAAATACGAGTTTTAATATTTTGATCAATTTCCACATTTTAAGTTTTCCATTTAATCTTGGTCTTAAACCATCCCCCCCCCCCATTAATCCTCATGTTGCGACCCGCGTGCAATTGCTAACATATGCATGCGGCCCAGCAGAAAAAAGGTTGAGTACCCCTGATTGAAGCATATGCACTCTTTCAGAATGCTTTAATTTGAAAAAAAATTATTTTATAGATATATAAAGCTTAATTAGTTATTTTGAAAAAAAAAAATATTTACTCTGATGCACGACATTAAAAAATATTCGGGCGTCCCCCTCCCTCCCAAATATAAAGAGAAAGTTTTTCCTTTTCTTACTCAAAATATGTCTTTTCTACAACACATGTCTCTTTTTTTCTTCATAGTCTATTTTTTTGTCTTTCTTATACCTAAAAAAATAAATGATTCTTCTAAATTATAAAAGCACACTATATGTGCAGGAAAAATATACCATTTTTTAAAATCTTTTAATTCAATCTTTTTAAATAACTAGAAAATCAATTTAAGGGTCCATTCACATCTATCAACAAATTTGCAAATCGTAGCAAAACAGTAGCCAATGGCGAGCAAAAAAGAACAAAGTTTAAAACACTCAGGAGAATTTATGAGGAAGAAAGAAGAAAAGGATACTTTTTAAACCATGGCGATTTGTTAATGCTTGAAGAATCGAATAATATTTTAATCCTTGCATTTTCCTTATTCCTATTTGAGGAAGTGATCAGTTAGATAAGTTGATTAAACTTAAATGTTTGCGAGAGAATGAGCAGTCACTCAAGCTTTAGTTAAAATACTTAAAGAAGCTTAAAATTTTCCAATTCTATCAAATCAAAGAAATACACAAAGGAGATGCCTCAGATTAAAATCATTCAATGCATCAGAGAATTTATGTACACTGAAGGAAGAGAGTTAAAATAAATAATAATGTAAATAAAATGAAAATTCAAAGGCAGAAAGTGATTAACAAAATTAATCAGTGACAAATAGGATCAACTGTTCATTATTTTACTTTTAAATCTTCATACAACACAGCACAACCAGACGTATTAAAATACTCAGCAAAGTATTGTACAATGCAGATACATAAAGACTCAAAATGGTGCAAAGCATGACTACAATAAAACTTAAATTTAGAAGCATGTGCATTCAACAAAGTGATCTAATATATTTTTAATACGCTTTTATAAGTTTTACTTGTTATGTTGTGACGGGTCTATCCGCGTCAATCTTCCATTAACCCTCTTGGGTAACTTTGGGGCCAGCAATTATTCTATTTCACAGCCTCCTCGGGAAAAACACGAGATAGTGATATGCTAATGAATTCGACTATATAAAGTCTAGATTTAGTAAGAAAGCAGTAGGAGAAGGAATTGCCAAACTAGTTGCAAGTATCATCTACGGATCTCTCCAGCGAGTTTAGCACGTATTAGATAGTAATTGATATTGTTAATCATTGAAATAATCAAAGGGATTATAGTTAGTACCGACCTGACGTTAGTAAGCGTTCATCTCCTTTGTCAATTCTGATAGCTGAGATTACTTAGTAGGGAATATTAGATTTAAAGGTTAGAATTGAATGTTAGAGTTGTGTATCAGGATTAATCTAGGGAATTGAATAATCACTCCAGGATTTCTACTTGTAGTGTAACTTGTTAATTGTATTTGTGTGTTGTTAATAAATATTTGTAATTATGGCTTTCGTTGGTGATAATATGTTTCCTTCCCCACCAGGCGCGTCGGGCAATGTGAACCCAGTCCAAGATAGGACCGGGGCACGACAATGTAACGGAATCTTTGAACTCAATTTTTACCCACTTTAAAAAGGTGAGATTAATTCGAAATTTTGCTCACTTGTCCAGAACCAATAACAATATAACAATTTAATAATTTTGTTACATTATCCTGATCAGGATCATCAGGATTAACGATTTCTCATTTTCATGTCCCATCCCGCATCTGGCGACTCATTTCAGATTCCATTTCCAGATTTGGCGACCAATTTCAGATCTCATTTCCAGATTTGGCGATTAAAAGATTAAGTTACAACTTAGTTCGATTTCTATAACAGGGTGTTTTTTAGTTTCTTTAAACTATAATTTATTTTTATAAATAAAACAGTGTGTAATAACTCATTTCTTACAAAGTATAAAAATATTATGTTTTTTATTCGTATAATATACACTTAAAATATGTAATTTGAAAGAATATTTTTTCCTACTTGTTAAGGATTCATGCGTGGACTTCCAAAGCAGTTTTCAAGCAGTCACACAGTACGAGGTGACTAGTCAGGAAGACCATTAAACAGTAGAACCTCATTAATCTTGACTAATTAGAGTTTCAGGTCATTTGGATTAATGAGAGACAGGGTTTTTTCATTTATATTTTCAGGATAAAAAAGTATAAAATGAACTAAATAGTCTTTAGTATAGGTGGGGAACGAGTGACCTTGATAGAAGCTATATATAGATCTTGCATTAATTGATATACATTTATCTATATATATAGATAATGGCAATTTGAAAATGTACAGAATTAAATAAAGAACAGTGGTTATAGTGGAAGTCATAACTAATTGTATATTTTCAGATGATAGAACATCCAGGGCACAGAACGACAACACGTGGGTATTACCTTGATTTCTTCACTAAAACTATTTTCTTATTATCAATGCTCTTAAAAAGACGATTGTAATTTATCTGTAAAACTTGTGTCATGTCAGTAGTCATACAATTGTTTGTTATATTTATTCTGTGGTTTTACGAAAACATGGTGTTATTGTATAAGTGTGTATTTATATATATACACAGAATTTGCATAAATAATTTAATATTACTGGTACATGGAAGAATTAATACACTTCAAACATGTCAGGAGTCTAAGTGTCACTACAATTCAGAATCTTAAAGCAGATAGATATGTTTTTGTGGCACAAGGACCATCCTTGGTTAAATTGCGTCAAAAGTTTTCATTTAAAAGTTTTGCAATCAGAAAAAAAAAAAAGAAAAAAAACATTAGAAGCTACAATGAAATATGAACAGGGAAATACTCGATTCCGAAATGAGAATGAAAGAGGTTATTTGAGAAATAAAATTTTGAGCCACATTTTAGTTTTAAAAAATTTAAAGGATCAAAACAAACACGGTTATGGAAAAAGTAAGTTATGGTTAAAATATAAAGTAATTCCAGCATAATAATGTAGTGAACCACACTTAAACAAGGAATTTCCTCTGTGGTGTTTTTCATACTATGAGATTGATAGCATATTAATATCGCACTTAGAAGCGTAACTAGGACTACTGGCGAAAGATCTTGTAATTTTGAACTTCGGTCAAGTGACGTGAACGAGACACCTTATTCTCCAACACCTTGTCAACGTGAGGACTTGAGTCTCGACAGACTCAACGTGTATTAGTCTCTTTACACGGGGGGTCTTAAATGGCACCAGGACTCGAAATTACGACCCCTCAACAACGCCGACCACGATTTCGCGACCATGACCTGACAACTCAGCTACCACGATCACTGTATTCAGAGGAAGGACTGATTTCTATGTAGCTGGTTGGTAGGAGGAAGACCGCATGACAGTGTGGCGTAGTTACCAATGGGCTAGGCGGTGCAGTGAACCGAGGTCCTCAGACCCTGGCCACCATGCACGCCGAATTTGCAATAATTTCTTCCAAATTTAAGATTTTAATATAAAAGGTTGCAACATAACTATAATCATCGTAATTCAGTTGAGAGTAATTTCGAACTAGTAGGGAATTTCCCTAAATTCTTTTCGTTGTTTGTTCAGTGTTACGAACTTTACTTGTTGAAAAGTTTGTTATTCTCAATGTTTTCATTTTTCTATAAACTGTTACTTGAAAATAGACTTCAAGTCCCATGAAAAATATTACCATACATCTTAAAAACCTACACAAGAAGCAATTCAAATCTAGTTATATTCTATTTTTAATAACAATATGATTCATAATAAGTAAGTTTCCTGCTTCAATATTTCGCAGTCTTCTCGTATCTGCAATACACTGATGTGATTTTGTCCCCCATCCTTCTCCTGCTCTTTTGCAGAGGTGTTTTTTAAAAACAATTATAATCATTATGTGATGTATTTTCTTGTTCATGCATATTTTTTGTATCTTTTCCTGTCTATCTCAGTGGACCATTTTCTAACTCAAAGCCCTGTAGTGGGCGAGTTCGATCCTCTCAAATAAATAGCTAGGGATTCCCCAACAACGTTTTGTAGCGTTGTATTACGTTTTTCCTTTTGACGTCAATAAATACTCGGGCACATACGAATTGTTTTGAATAAATTATAAAACTAAAATTATGGATAAAAAAAAGAAACCCGATGGTGCATTTAAGCGCAAACAACGCCAAAAAAGAGAAGATAAAAAGGAAGTGAGCTACAACTAACAAAATACACTGCAACACGATAAAAAGTAAAATCTTGAGCAATATTTAGTCAGCAAAAGTAATTTTAACAACTTTATACACTAAACTGAAATTCTAAATATATATATACATATGCAGGTAGCATGTTCTTCTTGCAGCAAAACACAATATCAGGAATTCGACGACAGCAATTGCCTAGAGTCACAAAATCCCGTAATAAGCTTTTCCGCATGCAACCAAGCGAAGGAATCTTCATAACTATCTTCTAATAGCCGGAGCATAAGACGTAACCTTAACCTATTTGTTAAGATAAGGTTCTGCGATAACAAGAGAACCAGGACAGCCCCCAGCGACAACGTCTTCCTTTGGCAACAGCCGACCCAGCGGTGAATGTCACGGTCGCCCCATTCTTGACACATTCAGGTTAACAGCCATCTCTTAAAACCTTTCGCTTCAAAGATGTACAAACGAAAATAAAAGGTGCGAGAGGTAAAAAAAAAAAAAAAAAAAGAGAACAATAAACTCTCTCATTCAATTTTCGCTTTCGGTCATTTAAAGGAACTTCCGAAAACTCCATGATGGACTATTTATATACAGTGGAAGAAAAACCTGGTTTTGTTGCTTGTTGTCTTAAAATGGAATCACCAACGGTGGGGATTTTTTTTTTTGGTTTGAAAGAGGTAGAAAAAGATCCTTTATGGCTCTTAAAGAGAGATGTATTGTTCAATGGCTTGAAAACAACAAATCTGTTTCCTAATGTTATGAGCTGTTGTCCTATAGAAAAGGATTTTGGAAATGGATATAAACGTCTCCTCATAAAAGATCTATGGTTGTTATGGATTATACAGCATTTGATGTGAAACATTTATAATCATTAAAAAAAAGAAGCTTCAAAAAGGCCACGTTTACTTGCTTTTCGATAATAATAAAAACAGATATAAATCTTGGTTATTTTTAAAAGAAAATACCAACCTTACAGATTTTTATGTTTGAAGTTTAGTATTTATGTAATAATGTATATGCAAAACAATTTGACAGTAAAAACATATCAATATTTGAATTGTTGAATGTATATTTAAATCTCCTTAACGTTAGCAAATTTTTTTTTGCAATTCAAAAAAAAAAAAAAAAAATGAACGTTGTTTCATATTACAATGCGTTTCAAAATTTTCAAATTAATTTTAAAAAAATAGATGTATTTTGCAAAGACTGGAATTTATGATTGTACTAAGAAATTTAAAGACAACAATTGAAAGACTGCACTATAGTATGCTTCTGAATTAGTTTCGGTACGAAATGCTCAAGGCCATCGTGATCTGTAGCAATGGATTGATTTTTAGTAACGTAGTAGTTTGAAGCAACATGAAGGTTATTGGCAGTGGCGTACACAAAAGTGAGGTTTAGGGGTTCAAACAGGGGCGTAGCTACGGCCGTATCAATGTTACGGGGCCCTCAAGTTACAGGGGCCCCAACAAGTGTACTTACAGTCCAACCAACAGGGTTCTCATATCTAAAAAAAGGGCCCCCGAAGGAATTTTGATACAGGGCCCACTCAGAACTAGCTACGCCAGTGGGTTCGAACCCCATAAAATTAAAATTTTTACCATTTTAATAATTGTTTACTTTAACCGTACAGATTACTCTTCGATGCTTTCATCCAGTATGTTTTTCTTAAAGTAAACTTTATCGTAAAAGTAGTCAGTGCACATCATTGACTTTTTAGAGTCGACAGATTTTATATGTATCAGCTCATCTTCACGACCTAGCGTAATATCGTATTAAATAATTTTTAAATATGTTGGAACTTTCAAAATTCTTTTTCACATTACAAAAATAATAATAATAATGTACTAAATCGTAGCATCATTCTGCTTTTCACTTTCCCATTTTGGAAGAACATTAATAAATATTTTTCTGAAAAATTACAATTAATGTTTTTAAAAATATACGAGACTCATAAAAAAATTGCTCGTCCTCTCTCACAAATATTATAAGAGATTCACATAAGCAATATTATTATTATATATATATATAAGCTCATTTTACTTAATATATAACTACCTCGGATTTTTTTTTTCACCCAGGGAAACAAAAATATTAATTTTTTTAAAAACATCTATAATGTGTTGAAGTTTCATATAAAAACAAACAAAAAACTTGATGGACAAAATTTTTCAAGTTTTAATGTCATTGCTAATTAACTCTTTCATCGCTAAATATTAAAAAAAAAATTATGTGACACATCATTATTTTTAAACAGAACTCCAATAAACTAAGCGATTCTTGTAAAGAAATTTACATTATGTCCAGCGTAAATATATATATATTTCTACACAAAATAACCTTCAATAATAATATTACAGATAATTCGGTATTGTTTTTTGATACTTTTTAAAGACAGTGTTTGATTTGCAAATGAGAGAAGTTGAGGTAAAAGTTAAGTGAGAACTTTTGTTTATTACATCTGTAATGCTGGAATTTAAAATTTAAAAAAATATTTTTCCTTCTATATTTAGCTACTGGTACATATGCAAGCCTTATCTACAAAGAAATGGTAATGTATGGTAAGAATATGTAACAGAATAAGGGACATGTTGCGCCCGATTGCAAACAATACTTAATGAATAAATACAAGAAAGAAACAATAATTGTGCCTACATTGTGACCTGAAGATGGATATAGTGAATCAGAAAATTGATTCTTAGGAATACCAATGCATTTTAAGAATGGATATCTGGATTCACATTTAATGATGATTGTGATTAATTTTTCAATAGTTAAATGTGTTATAAATTAAATGTAAAATGAATAGATGGCGCTGCAAGTCATTTGAGTTTTTTTTTAGCTTGTAGAATCAGTTATATAATGTTCTTTGTGCTTGTGTACATGTCTTCTTAGAAAATAAATCAAAATGTCTAAAAGGATGGACTGAATCAGTGGATTAACATTCTGGATATAATCGACGAACTGAGCCATAGAATTGAAGAATTTAGGAATTATAACAAAATGTACTTTGGTAATTAGTACATATTCCTTGTAGAAGACAATATGGTAGTGATTTTAAAAGAAAACACATAGGTCTATCTGCAGAAAAAAAATATGGCAACAATGATGGAAAAATTAATAAATAGGTTAGTTTAACATCAGTGTTACTAATTTTTTTACCATATAAATTCCTCTCCTTTTTCTTTTTGGGACTTGCATTAATAGGACCTAAGAAGAAAGATATAAGTGCCTGAGTGTTGTTCAAAGGCTTTTTTTCATACCATTTTTGAGTAAGTATGAAAAAGCACATTTTAGCAGTTCAAAAAGTTATATTTAATAAAATAAATAAAAATTCAGAAATGTTTTAATATTTATACTTTAATTTAAGTTTACTTTTTTTTTCTGTACAAGGAAAAATTAATTTATATTTACAGAGGGATTTGAATAAATAATTGTAATTCGATTACTTAAAATCAGAAGAAAAATGTTAAATATTTCTGAAGAATTTGAACTCGGGCAACTAGGCATATAACATGTTGAATATACATATGGAGTTTTCGTTAAAATTTTAAAATATAAAATGAATAGTAGTAACTTATGAATTTTTTTTACAACAGAAGTATGGAGGAAAAGTAATCCCTGAATGGATTTTATAGATTTTTGAATCTTCCTTCATTTATATCACCACTATAATCTTTTAGGAACATTACACTTCATTGTGTATAAAAATAAATAATTTTTAAGGTAAAAACATTTTTATGTATACTTAATTCTTGTTGTATTTTAAATACTTGCTTTATCTTTTATCAAAATAATTTTTAAGTTTTAGTATGAAAATCATAAAAATGCCATAAGTCAGTGGAAATATATTCATTTTTTTAATCAGGTATTTAAAATTCCATTGCCTTTTAATTAAAGACAGCAAAAAAGGTGTTGAAAACCATGGCAGATGAGATATGACCTGATGAAGAAACCAAAATGTAAATCAGTCTAATTAATTAGGTGGTATTTTAATAGCAACATGTTTTTTTAATGCAATGAAGTATTACTCAAGAGTAGTTGGATATGCAATGAAAACTTCCTGAAAGGGAAATTCCTTGACAATTTTTTCACTCTCTCCCAAAATAACCTCATTCCAAAGGCAACATTCTTCAGAGATTGTCATGATTATGTTTCTTATGTTCTTTTCACAGCATGAAATGCATTACATATCTCATTACCCATAAATTCTGATATATTTCTAAAAATATAAAAATTAAACTGTGTACTAGTTTTAAATACACATATATACATAATTTAAATAAAGAAATAATGATGAGATCTAATTGAGGATTTCAATGAAAATGGTCTTACATATCCCCAGAATTAGTATCAAATCCTTTGCAAGTAATAAAATAGTGGTGAAAGTAAGGGGAGGGGGACAAAAGGTACTCCGTATAATTTTTCTCAAAATGTTTCAGAAAAACCTAGTTTAAAATACAAATATTTTAAAGAAATTAAAGTTTAGAAAGAAATTAAAGTTTATGTATGGCATTATAATGCCCACACAATCAAATATAAGATATAATATCAAAAAGGAAAAATAAATATGCGATTCTGTTATTATAATGCAATCACATAAATATCTTGAGCAAATATTTTTAAAAATCCAGAAATCTTTTTCTTCTCTTCTTAAAGAAAGTAAACCTTTTTACATTAAGATTAGCATTAATTAATGCTTAAAAATAGGCAAATTTGGAAAAACCTTTTCTGGTAAAAAATCATCCCAACTTTAACATTATACTCTGATTACACAATCCAATGCAAAGCAGAATTTTTTATTGTTTAAAAATTTGAATAAATCTTTTTTCACAGCATGAAATGCATTACATATCTCATTACCCATTCCCAAAAGGTTTATGACATTAAGAGTAAAAAAAAAAATGCATATGTATTGATGGAATTTTTAAAAATGTATCCTCATTTTTATAAAAAAATGTGTTCCTAACTCGGGTTCTGATTTTCAACTTCAGGCACCATTTGTATAAAAAACTGATTTGTTGACATTTTTTAAAAAAATTTAGCAACATACTTTTAAACAGGGGTGCCAAACTCATGACCCACAGTGAGCACTTTTGTGGCCCAGTCAATATATTGGCACACAATAATATATAATAAAACATGATAATTTCTCCCGAAATAGGAAAGAGAGTAGCAGAGAAGAGCTGTTGAGTGTCAGGACGTACAAATAAACTTTTTCTTGTTCTCTCATATATGTTTATTATAATATATTATTCGAAATAAACCTATGTTTCTATGAAATTTGATTTTCTTTGCAGCCCAACTTGAGTAAAACCTTGTTTATTCAGCCCAAGTCTGACTTAGAATTTGACACCCTTTATTAAAACAGTAAAGAATCTCATAAATAAAGAGCAATTTTAACATTAACTTAAATTGATATATTGCTAAAACTAAGGGAATACAATTTAATATTCAATGATACTTTCTACATATTGTTTATTTTTAGAATTAATAAACTACTCTACCATAAGAAATGAGAAAATAATACTCTATTATCGCAACAATTGCGAAATCTATTAACAAATTGCCAGGTTGGGAAACTCGAGTTCCTATGTGTTGTACAGGCTGAATTGGCCACCAGGTGCTTTGTTTCATATAATGTCACCAATAGGTTAAGATATTACATAAGTACCAAAAAAGATTAAGGATGGAACAGTAGCAATAAGAATTAAGGGAAGAAAGACTAATTCAACCATTAATGATTTCTTCTCCTTGTTTTTATTAAAAAGGACACATATATATTAAAAATATTATGTAAATTCAATTTAATGATTAATTCACTGTGCAGAAAATTTTTCGTAAAACTGATTTGATACAAAATACAATCAGAAATCATTTTAAAATCATAATAAATAGAACAGAGAATAATAAAAACAAAATACTAATTGAAGCACAGATAAATACGCAATGAGTTGAACACAAAAAGCATGTCTTTAATCCAGAATTGATTAAGTTTGCAAGCTTATTTATATGCATTCAAAATTAATACTATATTTTAGATTCTGACCTCTTTTTTTCTGTAAAATATGTTTACCCTTAGTGCTAAACTCGAAACACAGGTTCAAAGAATGGTTCACAATTTTTATTTTTGCTTATTTACATTGATGTTATGGAACTACATTTGAGATTTAATAAGCCTCCTAATTGATATCTTTTTTACGACTATATATATAGCTATATTAACACAAACAAACTATTTTGACTCATAAGTCTATTATCAACTGGTGCATGTAAACTGTTTATATATTTTATGATATTTTTATTTGAACTTAAAACAATCTTTTGATAACAATTAAAAACCTTCAAACATTTTTCATTCTTTTAAGAGCAAAACTAATTCAAAATTATATGCAAATCACATCCATTTGAGAATATGATGAAAATATCAAACAACATTTATGATAAAAAATGTAATTTTAAAACATCAAATTCCTTTCATTCAATAACATTTTAACAGAACAGACTTGAGGAAAGTGCTCCAAATTATAGATTTAACATCATATCAAACCTTTGGATTTCTCGATCCTCGTACTCATATGTTCAGTATTATTCAAAAAACTATAAAATTCAAAATAAATACACAACATAATTCCTTTTTAAACCTTTACAAGATAAAAATTTTCTATATTTTCAAACTGTAAAGTTATTTTAATTTGTGATGTAAATTTATAAAATTTTAAAAGAAAATTAATTTTAAAAAAAAAGTTTATAAATTTTAATAAAGACAAAAGCGTTTTATTTTCGAATAAAATAAAAGTTTATGAAGTAATGATAATGTTCAATCACTTTTTTGAGATTAATTGAAGGAAAATTAATATTCATTATCAATTTTTTTTAAAAAAAACTTCGAAAATTTCCCATACATAGATTAATTAAAAAATTTATAGAAATTTAATCCTGCAATTACATGGCATTCACTATGTCGTAATTGCGAAATAACAGAAATCAGGGGAAAAAAACAACTTAACAATTTATTCGGAATTCGTAAAATAATTTATTTTGAATGTTCGTATTTTTTTTGAATAAATTTTAAAGTTTTACTACGGAATTATGTCAAATATATTTTTAAAAAATATAATTTGGACATAAAATTTATACTATTACGTTACAAATCATACAAAATTTAATTTATCTGTTCAACTATTAAGCATGCATACAATTTAACAAATATGAACTAAGCAATGTGGTTTTGTTTATCTTGACTTACCATTTTGAGATGTGTAGTTACCAGTTGCTTGTTTTTCAAAATGATCAGAAAATGTTATCGAATTGTTCTTCTAAATCACAGTTTTTGCATAATAAAAATCAGATTACACTAAAATTGCCATCAGCGCCCGTAATTGCATTGTCAATCATCACAGCGCTCTCTCTCATTCATGAAAGGTGAGTAATGTTTTGATTAGTTTTTCAAAATATGCTCTCGACACGATCACGGCTTGGCTGATCGTTTTACCGGCTGTAACGTTGATATGACAAACTGTTGTGGTTTCGTATTACTCATGGTAGTATTTGCTCATAATTTAGTTATACTATCGACTACTAGATGGCGCTACAAGATTATGATTGAATGATTGCTTGAAAACTATGTCATTTTTAAGGTAATAATATGAACTATTTGATTGATTGATTGTTCAGTTAGTGGTATTTGTGTGGAAGCTACCCGAGATTTGAATTTTATCATTTTGATTTCTTTTCGTTTCTGTATTATGTTTTTTATAGGTTGTCGAGAGTGATTCTGGATCTTTTTTTGGTAAATTACCTACTTTAAGAATACACATCTCGAGATAGATGCTTGCCATTCGCTTTAGATTTTAAATGTCCCCTAAGAGTCTGGATTCAATAATATTATTGTCTTTTTAACTACTCAATAAAATCTCACAGAATTGGCTCAGGAATTTCAATTCATCGCCAGAAGACAAGAGAAGATTCTTCGTATATAAAATATCTTATTTACCTTGGACTGTTTTTTCTCAAGAAATTTATGAAAATAAGATAAATATTGAATTGAATAAAAGATTATTATTTAATTATGTTCAGTTTTTTTATGTGCGTAATATGAAGGATAACTATAAATTTATATACTATGAAGCTTTACATCAGAGATTATTATACGAGAACTTTCACATCCACATACACACAGAAAACTTTGTTCATAACATTTGGTATTAGGTAATAATTCTTCAAAGTTAACGTTTAAGTATTATGTAAAAATTCATCAGTGAAAAACGTTTCCAAAATGAATGTTGAAAGTAGAAGTGCAGAAAATAATCTGATTATGCTGATAAATGTGCTCTAAATCCTTAAAAACAGTAAGGAAAATGTGCTGGATCAAAAATTAAAAAAAGGCGGACATTTCTATTTTTAGAAGTACATAAATTTTTTAAAAGTGCTTTGTGTGTTGATATCAATTACAACCTAGATGGTATCCAAACCAACTCCAACAACAAATGCGGAAATAATTTTCTTTATTATTTTCAGGTATTTTTATTAAATGAATAAATTAATTGAACATTCAGTGTTTTCTAGGAAAAATGACGCCTCTTTTCAAAATTTATATATAAATTAGAATAAAAAATGAATTTAAAAGGAAAAAATTGTAGAATCTACAAAGAAAAATTTTGCATTTTTGAAGCGATTGAATTATTTATAACTTAAATCTTATTTTCTAATACTGTTTAGAGATTCTTTTTTATCAGAATTCTTATTGTTCGCCGTGTTATTTTAAAGAAATCTTATTCTAAAAGGTCTCAGAAGCATTTTTGAAGTATTAATTATAAACCTTATCACTTTGAAATACATGAAATTAAAATCACCTAAATCAAAAATATTAAATCAAATAATATATATCTCTCTCAATATAAAAGATGTCTTTTGTGATGATGTAATGCATTTATTTATTTATTTCAGGCAGGAGAACAATAATGAAAAGGTGGTAAGTCTTGTTCAATATTATGGTTACAAACTAAAATGCGGATATGAGGACTGAAAATTTGTTTTTTTTTCCTGCTTACAATGTATTGAAAAAGAAAAAAAAAAAAAAATAGAACTACATAAAACACGTAAATTACAGTTTTACAATTTGAGCAATAAGTATGAACAGTTGTATAATTTGTACAATGGGGGTTGGTTTACCGTTAAGCGGACAGGGTATCCCACCCCTAGTCTTTTTTAAAAAATTATCTACAGGTTATTGTTCTTACAATAATAATTTTTACGTTCGAAAGATTGATTTCCATATTTCATGCTTAAGAATTAAAAAATACCAGAATTCATTATATACAGGTCTTTTATTATATGATATACTCATACGTGTAACCATTGTATGTTTGAAAAATTTCATACTTGTTTTAAATTTTGAGTAAGGAAAGCGATAAAGCATGTATGCTATCAAGAATCAATACAATTAAAAATATCCATAATGTTTATTATTTTAGGAATATAGTGTTCACTAATATACACAGCTGGTCATCTAAAATGCTCTAAAAAAGAAAGTCAAGAGATATTTTAAAGCCAAACTTTTTAAAGAAGTAACACATAATATGATGGAAAATGATAAAGTCCTCCGAAAGTGAGAAAGACGAGGAAATCAGTTTTAAATATTCCAATGTTGCTAACAATAACTGCTGCTAAACGCTTTGGCATTGAATGAAAAAAGCTTTGGATGTCTTGGAGTATGGCTTCCCATATTGTCCTTACATATTACTAGAATTGATCTTGTATGAAAGTATGAAGTATATGCCGAATCAATCATTCTCCAATGATTGGCCATACGTCTTCGATTGTCAATGAATTGAAGGAACAGGAAAGCCAAGGTAAAAATGCATTCTAATGGGCAAATAAAGAGTCTTGAACATTGCTACCACATGTCGTCTAGCATTGTCTTGATGGAATTGACTGGGGGCAATGGAAGGTAAAGGAGAGTGAGAAGCTCTAATACCTTAGAAATATAATGCATAATAGGGAAGTTGTGCAAGAGTAGAATCCAATATCACCTCAAACATATACCGATTTCAGAACCAAAATGCATAAGCCAACTGCTAAGCTACTTGTCTCCTCAGTTTTTCAGACTGTAAACCAGTCATCGTGATGTTGCAGGCCCAAGCGTGATTTGTCTGTAAAAGTAGAAGGAAAGTAGTTACTAGAAAGTAGAATAAACAACTAATCAATTACTTACAATTACTAATTTTTTAAATTTCGATGTTTATTTCTGTTCGGTATTGTTCCACAAAATTAATAAATAAATTAAATAACCAATGTTTTTAATTAGATATTCTAAATTAATTTTAGAGGGAATGAGGGGAGAACAATATGTTAATCCAACCCCGTAAATATCTTTCAAAGCATGTGTCCATACGCTTACGAAAAAAAAAAAGGAGCGAAGGATTTATAACAAAACAGATTTGCTTACGCTTGGAAACGCATAAGGCAATATCACGATATTGACAAAATTATCAGGGTATAGAAATGTAAATAATAAATGTACAGTACTAAAAAACACACCAAAGCGTTTACAATTCTAGTTCCAACTGGACAAAAGTAACATAAAATTAATCGATAATATAGATAACTTAATTTTTATGACAGCTAATTACTTTCATCACCAGAGCTAATTCAGACTTTTCATTTTCACTTTACTAAATATTTTGTTAGCGTCAATACCGAATTATTATAGCATCGAATTTTGTTAGATAGATTTCTTTTCGTTACTGTGTTATGCTTTTTCCAGGGAGATACAGGTTGATTCGAAACTCTAATACCAGTAGCCTTTTGAGAGTGTTGTTGCAATTCTGGGCATTCATATGATGGTTTTTTTCTAACATTTAGTGTCAGTGCCGAATTACTCATTAGGTGGAGTAGGTGATTGTCTATGGCCCCCCGCTTTTTAGGAACCCCCAAAATTGAGAAAACCAAATATATATATTTAGCTATTTTTTTATTGCAAGAGGTTTTTTTTTGTTACAGGTTCTAATAAATAATTATTGTTTAGTTATATTTTTTTTAATTTGCTGATAATTTGTTATTTTATTTGTGCAATGAAATATATTCCTAAAATGTTGTGTAATAAATTATTAGGCTACAAGGCCTTGAGAATTCGACTGCCTAGGGTCTTCTATGTCGTTTAATCCAACGCTGTTTAGTGTTAATACATTTTGTGCTGTTACAAGCGAACGACCTTTTCTCGATCTTCAGCAAACATTTACAGTTTCCAAATTTCCAATTTTCATAGTCTGGAAATGACCCTTTGAGAAACTCCTAACGCTTCAACAGCAACAACCTGTTTCTAAGCGACCGATGACTCTTCAGTTAATCGATTCAGCTAAATTTTGTTGCTGAGACATCGTATTCACTATTATGAAACATTCAACGCGTCTGAACTGCTTTTAATCTACTCCTACAGAAAGAATGCTGCAGATCACTTTAAAACCGCGTTTCTCAAACTGAGGGGAGCACCCCTAGGGGTGTGTGATAACTTTACAGAGAGGGCGCGAGCATATTGAAAAGTCGAAAACAAAAAAATATTTTAAAAAGTTATTAATTTACTGAAAGCAAACAAACAAAATACGTTCTGTCATAGTGAAAAATAAAACACACATTTACACTTATGAATAAGTCAGTACTACACAATGTATTTTACAGTTATTTTAACAATACTAAGTTAAGAACAAGTTTAATAAGTACCAATGAAAGCATGTGCTTGTTATATATAAAATTGTGTGAAAATTAACACTTATCTTGATAATTTGTACGGTTTATAATTAATGCCTTAAATGTCGATTAAAAGTTACGCGATTCGCTCTTCAATGGCACTACTTTCCACGTAGGTTCGTGTATGTGATGTATTGAGAGGGGGGGGGAGGAAAAAGTAAGCGAATCCAGGAACATCTTAAGACTCTTTTGAGGCCATGGGCCCAGGGAAACCTTAAAATTTTTTTAGACACTGGGCCCCTATGCAAAATTAGGCCCTAGATCTTTAAAATTAGACAATATATAACATCCATTGTCAAGTACTCGGTCAAACAACAATTTGAAACAAATAAATGTGCACAAATCTCAAAAACCAATGGCCGGATTTCGACTAATTGAGTTAAATGATTGTTTATGGTATTAAGCATAAGCCTAGACATGGACAATGGCCATCACATAATAAGAGAGTCTTAACACTTTTGCCAGTTGATATGCTGTTTGAAATTCTCTGTTTTTCAGAGAATATGTACGGGAATAATATTTGACCACATTAAAATTATCCGGATCAGGATGTTATTAAGACAAAGTCGAGAACGAAACGAGGCCCCCACCGAGGGAGAGGCCTTGGACCCGGGCCCAGTTGGCCCATACCTTAAGACGTCCCTGAGAAAATCCTCTGAAATAAGTAAATCCTTCGCAAACACTATCAAGGTCCTTTTATTGCATTCCAAAGCCTTCGGAACAATTTTATGGATAGCAGTGCACACAAAAAAACCATACTTCGGAAAGACGTATTTATACGTCTGGGGCAATTAAGACTTTGGCTGAGCGAGACGTTTATATACGCCAGTGGTACTTAAGAGGTTAAAGTTGTATGCAGCTTTAGAGTCAAAGTATAGTATTATTGAATTCAATACGTTGTTATTGTATGGACGGGGTGTGTGATGAAAATTATGATTGAATATATTGGATCGCAAGTATTGAAAGTTTGAGAAGCACTGCTTTAAAACGAGTAGTTTTTCACTTCACTGACAAAATTAGCTTATTTCCAACTTTGTAAATGATATAATTTTATTTATTTAACCTCTTCTATTTCATTTTTGTTAAAAAAGTTGCCTATTTTATAGTTATTTTTTGCCAAACTCTCAATATACTCTAATTATTTTGAGCAATGTATTTTATACATGTAATCCGTAACATTCTACAGATGTGATAAACTCATGGGAATGTAGGATTTAGCAAGTAATTTTACAATGAATTTATTTAGACGCTTTTAATCTGCATATAACACTTGTTTCAAAGAAAATATTCATTGGCCTCATGGGGCTTCCTTTTGAGATAAGAATAATGTTAAAAATTTAATTGTTAACTTGTATAATTTCTTGTGTTATGATGTCATTACAGAAGCAGGTAAATTAAAAAGCAGAGGCAAATTTTAAAGATAAAAGCCTTTAGTTAACTTTACATTTGAAAAATTTTGGGTATTGATAAATGTTAATCTTTTAATGTTGTTTATTTTACAAGCGTTTTACAACAACGAAACACAAAGTGAAACCTTAACTTTTAACTTTAGACTCAATCTTATAGATACAAATCCAACTACATCTAAGATAAAAGTATTTTTTCCCGTAAAAGCAATTTTCTTGTTCATTTGTCTTTATACTAGTTCGTTTTCAACCCCCCCCTTTTTTTTGTGTGCCTATTATGATGATGCTGTATTTTTAAACAATAAGCTTTGAAATCTTATTTCTTTAAATTAAAAATTAAAAGGATAAAAAAACTGCCAATTATTGAGTTTTTTTCTCAGTGTAGTATGTTGTTAGCAATAATAAAAATAAGGAAAATAATCTAAGGTATATATATATATATATATATATATATAATCCTGTTTCACTGTCCTAAACCAGTGACAGCTCGGGAAATCATAATAGTTTTTTCCACTCTAGCTAAATTTCTCTTTTTTGGTTTGCCATGGTTCCAGGTTCTTGGTTCTTTCGGTCTGATCTTAAGATGTTTTAGGATTTATTAGTCTTCTTTTTAATTTATTTACTGCTATACACATATATATATATATTTCTTCTGGGTAACTTAAAATTGCTATGAATGTAAATAAATAAATAAAGCACTATAACACTGTCAAAGAAGTAATTTCTTCACGGCAATTTTTTTCTCTCTTTATTTTCAGAATTATTATATTTACGAGTTATGATTTCTGTGAGTATTTCCTACTGTAAAATTGCTTAACTTTTTTTTTTTGCATATTATCACGTACAAATTTAAAACAGCCAATTATCTTATTTTTCATTAAAAAAAATGAAATAAATTTTTTTTCTATACGTTATTATTTTATAAATATATACGTATAACATCTATGTATTACTATATAGAAATACAAGTTAAACAAATAAAAAGAATTAACAAACAAAAATAAGGTTATTTAATACCAAAAACGAGTTCTTTAAAAAAGCAAAAACATTCTGGAGCAAGAAAGAAATTTAAAACAACATTACAATTCCCAGAATGTGAGAACATACTTTAAAACACACAAAAACGAATTACATTTTCACTATGAATAACTTTTTTTTTAACGTTCCTATAAGGTTTCTGGAAACAAATCTTAAAAGCAATTCTACAAAAAGTTATTCTTAAATGTTCTTCAAGTATTCTTGTATTCTTTAAATTAATTTCAGAACAATCTGTGTGAAAAGCAGTAACCTAAATATGTGAAATTCTTGCTTTACAGAAGGAATAAGTGTTTTTATCCAGTCAGAAGTTGATGGACATAGTCACGCACCTTAGCACTTAAGTCAGTTTCGTTTTGGACGTCTATTTGAGTGTCTAAAGCTAGCACATTTATTCGAATTTCGGTATTTGACTGCTTTTCGAAGCGTTTCATAACGTTTCGACGGTGAAAAAGCGTTATGGAGTGGAAAAAGAGGAATAAACTGGGGATTTTTTTTTCCATTTCTGTGGGAAATTTAATTCTTACGACTTTTATTTATGTGAAAAACACCTATGTTATCATATTTCTAGAGCACTATATTTTGCAGCGGAATAATCCATCAAAAAAAAAAAAAAAAAAAAAAGGAGTTTTTAGTACCATAAAAAGTAAACTTATTTAACTACGTAAAGAAAAGGATCTTTTTAGTTGTTTTGCTTTGTCTGTATCGTTATGATCTTTTTTCGTTTTAATTGGAAAAATGACTTCTTTAATCGCGAAATAACTATTTTTATTATTTTTTGTTAGCACACAACATTAATTTTACAAATTTACTCCGACATAAAACCAGATCAAATTTTTCTCAGCCACTATTCATTCCACTAGCCTATTCTCCCTTCTCCCCCTCCAATGGTTTTTTCACTAGAAAAAATTCTTTATGAAGCAGCGCCATCTTTTGATGAATCACATCGTTTTTGCATGCTAATTCTTTATAAAATAAATTTTCTTGCGTCAGTTTTTTGGGTAAAAGCCTTTTAAGTAGGACTAAATATTGTCATATTTATTACTGTTTGCCATATTACAGTCGAAATTATAATAAAGGGGAGTTTTTCCTAACTTTTTACAAAAATATTATTTGATTTAAAAATGAAGGATAGTTACTGCATTTACTTTATCATAGAAAAGTTATTTTTGCTATTTCGTAGTAGTTAATGATTCGGTTTATAAATAGGTGTTCTTAAACCCACTCATTTCATTCTGAATATTCTAACTATTTAGAATTACTTTAAGCCGAAACCTTTATTATTTGACATTAATATCCATCAAATCAATACTTTTTATGAAGATAAGTAATTATGTAGCTGTAGAACAATGATTCTCAATATTTTTAAAACTCCTTACCTTTTGATTGGATTTTTCATATTTGAATATGCTTAGTAAAGAAAGCTAACCGTTTGTCAATTTATTTTGGCAACACATTTTGGAAGCCTCTAGCGACCTTGTTCCCAACACACCATCCCGTACTATTTTTAATCAATAGCGAGGTTCATAAATCATCGGTTGCAATTTATGAACTTGGAAAAGGAAAACACACACACACAAAAGTGTCTCCAAGATTTTCTATCAAACTCAAAGCAAAGATTTTAAGGGGGGGAAATAATATACCTGTTTGGAAAAATTGTCTTATCAAGAATAAATCCCCAATGAGAGACAATACAATATCTAAGCTTCTTGGATGGTTTTCCATCATTTCCATTATTAATAACTCAAACTCAGTGGCGCAACAGCCCATGAGGGCCAAGGCCTACTGTGCCCATCTCAGTATACGTGACCATTGGGCGCTGGGGTGCATGAGCAGATGTTCCGATCAGGTGGTCAGCCTGAAGCGAAACCCCCAGTGTTTGGTCCCCAAGTAAGCTTGGTTCTCATTTTATCGACCCACTGATGGGATGAAAGGCTGAGTCAACCTCGCCCAGCCCGGGGTTTGAACCTCGGACCTGTGGTGTGGAAGCGCGATGCACTAACCATTCAGCCACTGGGCTTATTATTAATAACACATACCTTTAATAGATCCACAATTTCAAAATCATTATTCTAAAGCAACATTCAGACCAAAACACTGTTTCAGGAGTAATGGCAGTGAGAAGCTCAAAGTTGAATGTATAGTAACTCTAGACACTTGAAAATCAGTGACATACACATTCTTTTATGAGGGTCATATTTTAAAAACCCTTAAAAAGCAGGGTGGGCATTAAGCCGACCGTGATCTACCGGTGTACGCCAAGAAATTTTGGGGTGACCGCCTTTTTTAAGACTTAAGACGTGCATACTAAAAGAAATATATTTGTGGAACACCGTTGCCAACTAGACTAGAGACTGGGTGGACAGCAACACCTTGAAAAGTCTACCCACCCCTGCCTTAAATGAAAGCACTGGGAAATAATTCTTATGATAGAAATTAAAATCCTGTCGGTCTATAGGGAAGGGTTTTAAGCCTCTCCCTCTTGTGTATGCTCCATTGATGAAAATTCTTGCTTAAAGGAGAAATCAGATAAAATAAGCCCCAAATCTAGTGTCTTTTTCATCACTTGATTGTGATCCAGTACCACAAAATTCATCGTCAGTAATCAAACTGTAAAACTCTACACTCTACAGCAAAGTATTAATTAAAACCGATTTCTAATTCAGTTGTATTATAGAGAATCTGGCCGTATTGTGGATTAACTACGGAGTGACCAGGATTCACACAAACTTAACTCTAAAAGACAGACTAAGATAATGAAATAGTTCTTTAATTTGAACAAACTCTATAACAAACTTTCACCTTCTGATACTGTAAAAAACAGACCTCCACAAGAGAGAACGAATAAAACAAGCAGAAATAGGGAAATAAGTGCAGAGTTGCAACCCTAAATGAAAACTCAATATACCCTAGTAACAATCTTAGCGTATCCTAGTATTTCAATTTATTTATGTTGTAACAACTTAAATCTCCATGTACTACTATAAGCGAAAGCGCAGTAAAATCTTCAGCTCAATTCTCATGGCATGTGTTGCAGTATCCCCGTTTTTCTCTTTCTCAATTGCTTCTGAAAAGCATATTATATGTAGAAATAAGAGTTGTAGTTTGATTTCAAGAAATGAACATTTGCTTAGAAGAAGTCAACTGGAGCAAATGGAATAAAATTATACTAAATGAAATGATAGAAGAGTGAACCTCAATGCCCCAAAGGTATTTAAGAAAGAAATGCTTCTGAATGTTTTTGTAATTGTTCAATGCAACATAATGTGATTACAAAATATTCATTAACATTTATTTAACTAAAATTATTACTTATGCCGTTTACTCTACATTATAATGTTGAAAAAAAGTCGGCGCACTGGTACCATTTGTATAAAGGGGAATATACAGAATGATTTTGTAATTAAAGTTCCACTTTCAAAATGCTGTACAAAAGAACCACTGTTCAGAATGACTTTAAATTTGAATTGGAGAAGACTTAAATTAGAGATTTTACTTGAAAGAGGGAAACGGTATGGCATAAGAAAAAAATTCATTATTGTTTTTATAGTTGTTTTTTATGCGGCTTTTGAGCGTAGGACAATCAAAAATCGATTTTTCTCATCCAATGTGGTATGAAGTTGTAATGGATGGGATTTTTGTTAATGTGCAGCAACTGCTGAATGACTTTGAAGTCATTTTTTCCATCAACAAACCACAATAATCATGCACATCAAGCAGTGCAGTTGGTTTAATATACAAATCATAAAAAACCGTCGCAATTAATGTAAACTGAATAGATGGCACTGCAAGTCATCTGAGAGTTATAGAGCTTGTAGAATCAGTTATGTAATGTAATTTGTGCTATATACGTGTCTTCTGTGTCGTCTAAGGGAATAAATCAAAATATGTAAAAGATGGACTAAATTGTTGTAATAACAAAAATATAAAGGATATAATCGTCTAACTGACCAATGGAATTAAGGATTTCGGAATTATAACAGAAACTTAATCACATCCAACATTCCCCAAAACCGGATTTGGATGATTTCGAGGTGAGAACATTTTATCTCCCGACTGGGAAGTTCATATTTCCCATCAGATTTTCATGGCCTTACAAAGAGAAAACAAATACACTCATGTCCATAAATTAAGGATAATTCAGAATCACACAGAAATTGAACTCTAAAATAAAAATTTCACCTGTAGAATTATCACACACATCTTGAAGAAGAATATGCAAATTACAGGAAACCACCAGATGGCGCGGATAGTACGTCCCAATGACGAGAGTGTAAGAAAGGGGTGTATAAGGAATGGTGGCAAAGAAGTAAAATTGTTCACAAGCGCTTTAAAACCCTTTCAGTGCAATAACCGCATAGTTATGGCACAAATGAAGCATTTGGATGATTTTTTACGTGGTAGAATTATCGGACGACTGGAATGTTGACGTACCCAGTTAGAAGTATCCAAGGAACTTGGAATCGCCCAGAGTGTCATCTCCAGGCTTTGGCAACGATTCTAAGATGATGGTAATGTGAGTAGATGTTACAGCACAGGTCGCCCCCGAGTTACAACGCCGAATGAGGACCGGTATTTGGCATTTACTGCCAAAAGAAACAGACGGAGCACAGCATCAGACCTATCTCGTCAGCTCTCTTCAGCTACCGGTATGAAAGTTTCAAGGCAGACCGTGTACAGACGCTTAGGGCACATTGGTCTATATGCTCGAAGGCCTGTCAAATGTGTTCCCCTTACCGCAACTCACTGTCTCCTGCGATTAACCTGGAGTAGAGAGCATGCATTGTGAACACGGCAACAGTGGTCTTGTGTGATGTTTTCCGACGAGTCCAGGTTTAGTTTGCAGTCTGATTCTCGCCGGACTTTCATATGGAGAGCGCCAGGTACCCGTTACCACCAAGAGAACACTATTAAACGACACCGTTATGGTGGTGCAGGATGGCTCGTTTGGGGAGGAATTATTCTTGGTTCCAGAACTGACCTGCATGTTCAGAGTGTAACGATGACAGGCCACATCTATCGGGATGTCGTTCTGGAACCACATGTACGTTTGTTTCGGGGCATCATGGGTGCTGAATTTCTGTTTATGGATGACAACGCCCGTCCTCACCGTGCAAACAATGTAGACGAATGCCTTCAATCGGAGGATATCACCCTTATGGATTGGCCAGCATACTCACCGCACTTGAATCCAATAGAGCATGTGTGGGATATGCTTGGTTGACGAATTGCAGCCCGTCAACCCCCTCCCACCTGTCTACCGGAACTTCGGAGGGCATTGCTTGATGAGTGGTGTAATATTCCCCAAGATCAGATTGATAATTTGATACTCAGCATGCGTAGGCGTTGTAAGACCTGTATTGCATCGTCCGGGAGACATACTCCGTATTAACCATCATACTAACTATGTTATACTGTTTTTTGTAAATAGGTTCTTTTTTGAAATTTGCTGCAGGGAGTAAAAATCGGAATTTTTATTAATTATGTCAAACATATAGCATCTTTTTTGCTCTTTACCTTTTGTTTATTAAATAGACTTTACAAATAAGTCAAATTTGTTTTGCTTCTGTCTCTTTCTTTGCCTGAACTTCCTTATCCTTAATTTATGGACATGAGTGTACATTGTTATTGAATTCAATACATTGTTGTTGTATGAGGGGGGCGTAATGAAAATTATGACTGAAACTGGGTTGCAAATAAGAAAAGTTTGAGAAGCACTGTTCTAACCGCTAAATACAAACATAAAGTCTGTTTTTCTAAATTCTCTTGTCGGATCTGTGGAATGAAACACCACTCATTGCTTCATTTTACCAAAACAGCTGAGAACTAATTCAGAGGTCTCTCTCTGTTACCGGCTTAAATAATTTCTCACTAACTCTTCGATTCAAAAAGTGTACTTGTGTGTCTTATACTGATTCAAGTTTCAGAGAGAATATTGAGCTCTCTTTAGTGAAAAATATCATTGACTTAACACCTTCTTCCGCATAAAATATTTCAAACTGAGCTCTTCCAGATTTCTTTCAGTTGGCTGATCCTACATTTTGCAAACAGGGCGTATCAAGGCACTGATAGGATGCCAATGGGTATTCCAGATTCTAAAAAATGACGCATTTAAAATTAATTCCTCAATAAATAAATGATAGTTTAAAAAAACTAAAAATGCATGCTTTTATTGTAGATTGAACTAAAAAAATGAAAAATAAATTATAGTTTAAAAAACTAAAAAACACACTTTTATGTTAAATCGAACTAAAAAGTAAAAAAAGTAATTCTCAATATAAGAATAAAATGATACACGAGAAATTTAATGTCATTCTAGTAAAAGCGTGGGTACTCGATATTAAATGTTATAATTTCTTAGTAGTTCTATTCCGAAATGCTGAGTTAGTGTAAAAGTGTAGTACAAAGCACCCCACGCATGACATTAAATTTCATTAAATGACATTAAATTTCTCGTTTATCATTTTATTCTTATATTGAGAATTATTTTTTTTAACTTTTTACTTCGATTTAACATAAAAGCGTGTTTTTTAGTTTTTTTAAACTATAGTTTATTTTATTTTATTTTTTACAGCATTTTGAAATTGAAACTTGAATTATAATCCCCTTGCAATTTGAATATTATTTATGATAAATTATCAAAGAGACTTCATTGATTTCCAATATTTCTCTTAAAAGAAAGTAATCTCAAAATAAATTTGAATTAGATTATTTTAATATGGAAACTAATGTATCACTTGAGCATAAGTTTTAGGTCTTAGTTTTCAATGATTGGTACGGAAACCTTGTACATAATGACTGGTACATAACGAACGTACAAAAAATTTATTTTTTGAATCTTGAAGTAATTATTATTAATTATTCAAATAAATTCTGTTCTTGACAGTTTTGATAATTAAAAACACGTATGAATAGCTCTCAAGTAATTAAATTCTTAAAAGAGAAATTGAAAAATTTTTCGACATTTTGTTCTAATCAAAAGAGATTAGTTCCATTCTTCAGAAGATGAAGATTTTTTGAAATTAATTATTCAAAAATGCACTGAAGCTTAAGGTTCTTTGAACCAAGAAATTTAAGGGAAACTGATTGACGTTTTCATTAGTTAAAAGACCAAAAAATTTCAAGATATTTTACTAAAAAGATATTCAAAATTTTTTCTTGTAGACAGAATTCATTTAATATCTATTATTTTGCATGTTTTTTTTTTCTACAGCTAGAGTTTTAATTAAACAATATAATTGACATTTAGCTGAAAGGAGTCGAATTTTAAGGAGAATATAAGTACAAATTCAACTATTAAGCAGGGGCGTAGTTACCGCCGTATCAGCCACATCGAAAATATATGTAAGCAACATATGTAAGCAAAAAATCGGGAAATTTTAAAGGGGTTCAAAAAGGGTCCCCCAAGAAATTTTTGATACAAGTTCCGCTTAGGACTAGCTATGCTAGTGCTGTTAAGGTAGGACGGTTACAGGAAGTGGCGTACACAGAGAGGTCCGCAAGTCCTTTTGTGAAGTTGGTGGAAGTGGAAGTGAGGTGGAAGGCCCCTGACCACCTCCAGGGTGTTTTCCCTCAAAATTGAGGTGGAACCGAGCCAAAGCGTACTATCACCTTGTGACGGATTTACACGTGACCTTCTGAATAATGCTCTTGTGGAAACTTTGGGGCTAGCTTTTGTGTTAATTCACATCCATCCCTCAAGAAGAAACCTTGATATGTAGATTAGTTTGACTATATAAAGTAAAAAAAAAAAAGGTTTTGTAAATGTAAGAGAGAAGGAGAGGAGGAACTGTAGCGGTGATACGTAGGTGAGATATAGTTCATTATCACAACTTGAGTTTAGGCCAGAGTTTGCCACTATAATAAGTTAGTGGATTAAGAATTAATAAGCTAAGATAGATTGGATTAGATTAAATTAAACAGATTACTTGCGCTTGTTTACTTAGTGTAGATTGCTCTCTTTATTTCACTCTTAGGGCCTCCTCTTGTAGTTTCACTTGTGGTTGATTAGTGTGCTTGAATAGTAATAAAATAATAATTATTATGGGAGTTTCTGGTGATGCTTTGTTTCCCCCCACCCCACCCTTAGGTAGACAGGACGGTGAAAGAGCGACTTCAAATAGAAGTCGCTCACAACCTTTATGGAGTTTAAAGCCATCACTAACGACAAGCGTACATCTTAGCCCTATGCTGCGATGAACTTCGTGGGTTTCGATCTGATACCGTCAGACAGGTGGTATTAAAAGCAACACAACAACAATAATTAATAATTTAGAAAATGTGCATAACGCTTTCTCTCACACACACACAATCAAATAAAAAAAAAAGCAAACATTTTTAAGATGGCTGATACCGGAGCTCTAAGCACAGTAGGTTGTGTATTGCTGCTCGTGGGTTTAAAACCACTGCGTGACGGATCTATACGCGTCCTTCCACTAACCCTCTTGGGAAATCTTTGGGCTATGAATATCAGCAACCCTTTCTTAAGAAGAAACCGTAATATGCAGATTAAGTCTATTATATATAGTATACGTTTGCCTACTAATTAGTTAGTTAGATAGAAGAGAGTTAGTTAAACAGAAGAGTATCTCTCTCTTGATATCAATTCTCCTCTATATACTATCTATCTCTTTCTCTTTTTCTATATCTCTTAGAAAAAGAGAAAGAGATAGATAGTTATATAGAGGAGAATTGATATCAAGAGATTGAAATATTAAGAAGTAGAAGAAAGGAAGACTATCTACAATTCAGGTATTAGTCATATTGATAGCGTGTTTTGGTATTTAAATTATTAAAGAGATTTAAGTGACTATTAGTCACATAACTACCGTGTAAATCAAATATTAAAGTAGAAGATTGATTCATAAAAATTGGATCAATTTATTAGAAGTATTCTCCTAACACGACTCTCGTCACAAAACCTCTCTGCTCTCTATTTGGAAATATCTTATTTAATCTGATTAATTGATTTGTGTTGTTCTTTTTGTAAAAATAATTCTTCAGGCCTCTTCTGGACAGCACACTTTATTATGGACAATTAAATAAAACGATTAAGAATTCTGCACACAGCATAAATAATGTTCATAGCACACAGCGTGTAGATCGTGTGGTCCCCGTAGAAGAAGTGCGTTGGATTAAGCGGGAAAAAGAACGCGTGGGCGCATCACACAGATATCCTTACGCCAGAAAAAATAGTTCGCTCGCTTCAACCCAACACGAGTGATACATTTTTTTTTTCAAACACAAGAACAATATCATAAACACATATACATAATACACATAAAATATAACAAATACAGTAACATAAAAATCATGAGAGTAATGAAATTTTTTCCATTGAATATTGTAACTTTTGTACATTCGTGGCTTTAGTAAGAAAATCTGCAATTAAAACATCAGTTTGAATGTATTCCAATTTTATTGCAGTATCTTCAATTAAATCTTTCACAAAATGAAAACGTAAATTCATATGCCTTGATTTATTTGAAGAACGGGTACCCTTAATCCACTGAATTGCTGCTTGACTATCTGAATTTAAAGTTACAGCATTATTTATAAATTGTTTACATTTTAATTCAGTTAACAAATTTACAGTCCAAATTATATCTTTACAAATTTCAGAAATAGAAAATAACTCTGCTTCACATGTTGATAGACTAACACTTTTTTGTTTACGACATTTCCATAAAATTAATGAATTACCAAGTAAGATTACACCACCAGAAAATGATTTTCCATTTTCTGCATTTCCCCAACTTGCATCTGAACTAGCATTTAAAATACCAAATTCTTTTTCATAAAACAATTTTTTCTTTTTTGTACCCATCAAATATCTTAATACTCTTTTAGCCAAATTATAATGTCTTTTCTCTGGTTTATGATTAAATTGTGATAAATAAGATGTTACAAATGAAATATCAGGGCGAGTTCTATTAGCTAAATACAAAAGTTCACCAATTAATTCCTGATACATAGTAATGTCAATAAATTCATTTGTAGAAGAAAAACTTTTATCTTCCCCTTTCACAATTGGAGTCTTAACACTTTTACAATTTTCTAAATTATATTTAATCAATAATGAATTAATATATTCACACTGAGATAAATAAATACCATTTTCATGTTTTTCAATTTCCATACCTAAAAACTTATCAGTTTTGTTTTCAACCACTTCAAATACATTTTTAATCTTATTTACAATATCTTCATACATTTTATCATTGTTACAAAAAATAGCTAAATCATCTACATACATACATAATATAAGAACAATTTGATTATCAGTTTTAATAAATACACAATTATCAGAAGCTAATTGTTTTAAACCAAATTTTTCTAATTCACACCTTAATTTCATATACCAGTTTCTACCTGACTGTGGCAAACCATAAATACTCTTTTTCAATTTACAAACTTTGTCATCTCCAATTAATTTCTCATAACCAGGTGGAGGTAACACATACACAGTCTCTTCTAAATCACTATATAAGTAAGCAGTTTTTACATCAAAGAAATTAACATTTAATTTTAATTTAGCTGCAAGTGCAATTAACAATCGAAAAGATTCAATATTTACAACTGGTGAATACGACTCTGAATAATCTATATTTTTAATTTGATTAAAACCAGCTGCTACAAGCCTTGCTTTGTATTTAAAAATTTTCCCAGCATCATCTTGTTTTAAACTATACACCCACTTAGTTTTTATCAATTTTGATTTTGCAGGTTTTTGTACTACTTCCCATACTTTATGTTTATCTAACGAATCTAATTCATTCTCCATTGCTAATTTCCAATTTTCCCAATTAGCACTATTTTTTGCCTCAAAATAAGAGTTCGGTACATTATCCGTTAAATGAACTGACATCTGCTTAGATTTTAGTCTTTCCGACCTTCTAACAGGATTTGATTTTGTACATCATTCAACTCAAGTACTGGGAGTTGGATTCTGCCTGTCTGATGCGATGATGTAGTCTGAAGGGGAATTGAGTTATCATTCTCAATTACCACAGGCTCATTATTTATTTCAAAACTAGACAATACTCTATTTTCTGAATTTTGATTAATTTCGTTTATTTCGGGAGAGATTTCAAAAAACGAGTCAATATCCCATGTTTCATTTTCAATTTCACCTAAATAACTACTACCCTTTAAAGATTCATTGAATTTAACTGATCTCTCTTCAATTACTTTTTGATTTTTAATATCATAAATTCGATATCCCTCCTTTCTCTAGCATATCCTAGCATAATTCCCCGTCTTCCTGGAACTTCAAATTTATTTCTCAAACTTTCGGAACGTGAAAATAGGCCACACAGCCAAATTTTTTCAGATAATTTAATTTCGGTTTATTACCTGTCCAAATTTCTAATGGAATTTTTTCTTTCCCTTTTCGTGGTGTTACATTAGATACCTGAGTACTACAATTAATAGCTTCGGCCCAAAATTTTAAAGGAAGCTTACTTTCATATAGTAAAGATCTAGCTCTTTCTAAAAGAACACGGTTCGCTCTTTCTGCTTTACCATTACTTTCACTGTTGTATGGAATAGTTTTTTCATGAAATATTCCTGAATTAGCAAGGAAAGTATCTAGTTGCTCATTTACAAATTCTAACCCATTATCAGTTCTCATCTTTTTAATCCTTTTATCAGTTAAATTTTCATATTTAGCTTTAAATTGAGAAAATATATCAAACACTTCATTTTTATTTTTTAAGAAATAAGTAAAGTACATGCCAGAAAAATCATCTACAATTACCATAAAATATTTTGCACCACCATATGATTCGATATTAATTGGACCACACAGGTCGGCATGGAGCAACTCAAGAATTTGTGAACTCTGATTTATTTCAATACTACGATGAGTTTTTCTGGTTACCTTACTTATATCACAAGTTTCACATCTGAAATTATTTACATTATCAATATCAATATAATCTTTCATTTTAAGCATATATTTACAATTTAAATGACATAACCTGTTATGCCAAATTTCATAATTATTAGTAGATTGGTCAGAAAAATAACACTCAGAATTATACACAGGTTCTAATTTTATTTCTAATCTACCATTATTTTTAAATGCTTTTGTTATTAACTTATTATTTTTATCATATATCAATACACAATTATTATCTGATTTAATCTTACAACCTTTATCCATTAAACATGTTACAGACAGTAAATTACATCTTAATTGAGGAACATAACTGACATTAGTAATTGTCAAATTAATAGAATTACACTGCTTTGTACTCACAGTTTTAGCCGAAACGTTACCTGTTCCTTGACTTACAATTTTGGAATCTTTATCTGCCAAATAAATATCCATATTTTCTGGACTTATTTGCTGAAACCATGCAGGGTCTTTGGCCATATGACAGGATGCTCCACTGTCCAGGATCCAAGTGTTATCACAGACGTTTTCTTCGCGGTTTGAAGCTGTGTAAACTGAATTTGAAGAAGTACCTGGATTTCTTGATGGATTATTTCTTTGGGTCGTTCTGTTTGGCATGTTTTTATTTTTGTAAAAACAATCCTTTGCAATGTGATTTTGCCTTCGGCATATATAGCAAAGCCTCGTTTGTCTTTCATTTTTCTTTCTAGAATAAAATGCTCCAGCATTTATTCCTTCCATGCGATTTTTAGATGGTAAGTTGACGGATGCTTCTTCTTCCCTTAGAATTTGGAGGATTTCATCTAAAGATTTCTCTCGTTGGGTCTTCAAAATTTCCCTAGGCGTGTGAATTTTTCTGTCAGTCCTCGAACTGTGTAATACACCAATTCCCTCTGTGAGACTTCTAAGCCGAGGGAGTGACACTTAGTCGAGATGCCCCTCGCTCTTGCAATGTAATCCACCGCGTTTTCTCCTTTGTTCATGATCAGGTTTTTGAGTTCATTGCCCGCGTCGATTTTGCGGTCCTCCGTAACTCCGATGAAAGTCCCTCTAATTTTTTCCCACAGCACTTGGGCGTTGTCCTCTTCCGCAAACTGTAGCGCCTGTTCGTCGGCAAGGGATAGCTTTATATACGAGACGGCGTCAGCATTTCTTTGTTCCAATCGGAATCCTCCTTACGGCTAAGGTCTTCGGGTTTTTCGTTGATAACCATAGTATCCAATCTTTTCAGGCTCAAAGCAGCCTTCATTTTAAGAGCCCATATAAAATAGTTCGTCCCATTTAAATTGGGGACAGTTATCTTATCCATTTTTGGCAAAAAGTTCACACAGTTCACTAAGACTATTCACAGTTCATCAACCACGCTCTGCTACCAATTTGTTGTTCTTTTTGTAAAAATAATTTTTCAGGCCTCTTCTGGACAGCACACTTTATTATGGACAATTAAATAAAACAATTAAGAATTCTGCACACAGCATAAATAATGTTCATAGCACACAGCGTGTAGATCGTGTGGTCCCCGTAGAAGAAGTGCGTTGGATTAAGCGGGAAAAAGAACGCGTGGGCGCATCACACAGATATCCTTACGCCAGAAAAAATAGTTCGCTCGCTTCAACCCAATAATATCAATTGGATTATAAGTATTAATTTTTGATATTATGCATTTTTACACATTTGTTTTTTCCCCAGCTTTTTTTAAATATCCTTTTCAAAGGTTTTTATTGAAATTATTAGGGTATCAATTTTTATCATAAGAAAAGTAAGAAAATTACGCAAAATATCAGAGGCCTCAATAATTTAGTGGTCAAAATAACGGACTCTTGGCAGGTCTGTCAGAAGTTCGAGCATAGCACCATTGAAGTCTCGCCATGCAGAGGGGGCCCATGCACGGCAAATAGCTCGATTCTCCAATGTTCTCCCGTTGGTGTGGTGTCGAAGTTGGAAGAAGGGGGTACTAGTTAGTGTGTCATCCTCTTCACTTGACCATGGTTCAAAATTACGAGGTCCTTCGCCAAAAGCTCTTGAGTATAACTGAATAGTGCGACGTTAATATTCACTCACTCACTTGAGTAAAATATCTTTATAATCTGTTCTCTGATCAATAGAAATCTATACTACTTTATTTTTTATTCCATCCCAATACGAAATTTCTAATTTTCTTTTAAATTTATCAGAAATGTTTTCGTCATTTAAACAAACTCATACATAATAAATAAAGCTGTGAAGGAACTAAAAACTAAATAGGACGCATAAAATTTAACAATAAGCAATTGAAGATGGGAGATACAAGTAACATGAATATTAATATTAGATAATATACAATAGCTAATTATGGTTTTGTCGTATTTTGCGTAAATAGAAGAGAATAGCAATAAATCCTACTCTATACGAATATAACATTCAAATTATCTAAAATAAATCATTTTTTCAGTCAATATCACGGGATCTCTCGTATGATTTATCATTCTTTCTTTCAACAACTACGAGAAAACATGTAAAATATTCTTGTTATTCTTTTGAACAATAATGAAATAAATCTGTGAATGGAATCACACACACAAATCCATATTTATCATCCATTGTCAATATGGAGAGCTATAATAACTATATCTTTCTTTCTTCATTTCATTGTTTTTGAATCATTATACTCCTTTTTAAAAAAATCAGTACTTTTAGCTTTTTTTGCAAAACGCATTTATATTATTCTGATTGCAGCTAAAGCAAGGCAGTTTAAAATTTTTTGTTAAGTTATATGTGTATTGAAATTTGTGTTTGGGGTAAAGAAATTTTTGTTCAATATATAAAAAAATAATAGTTTAAAATCAAAATTTTTTGAAAATTCTTCATATCCGATTGTCAAATAAAAATATGTATGCGTGTGTGTGTGTCATTGCTTTCACATTTGTATAACAAATGTCAAACTGAATGGTAACTGATTTGATCAAAATCTGATTCTTAACATTGTCATTATTGAAAAATATGCTTGCTGTACAACATAGTTTTGAAAATAGTTATGTTTTTAAAATTAATAGGAAATTTATTGTGAAACTTTTTTTTACAGGATTCCAGTCTTTCATGATCCATTAAGTTATGTTTCAAAATCAGATTAATAAATGTTACACTTTCCTTTCTCCTTTTTTTAGTCATGCAGAAGAATATGCAAATGGACAAATTAGATTATATTTTATATTCGTTGTTATACCTGACACAATATAACAATTTTCTGATTATTCCCAATTTTTCTTTGGAATCAATCTCAAATATTATTTTGAAGTTAAATTAATTAAGACGCACAAAAAGGTTAATGCCACGATGCTCATGTGACCATGCTTATTATCAACTGACCAACGGTTATTAAGTCTCTAATTACTAGTCTTCGGAATAATGGAGATTGTAGCCCGTTAGTTGGAACTAGGGTTTAAATGTTTAGTTTCGAAGTTAGGAGAACGCCTTACTGCTACATTTTCATCACTCAACGGAGGCTAAAAATCACGCGGTATATCTCCAACAGTCTACATTGATTTTTTTAGTGTGACATGAATTCAAACTAATCAAGCCACATGTCCTAGAAAATGTTAAGAGTCAAAAAAATCAAAAACGTTGGTATTAAACTTAACAGAAATTTTATGATAGAACTTAGGAATAGAATAATAATTATTAAGAAATTCTTTAAATACTCATTAAAATCAGAGGGCAATATTTTTCTTTTTTTTGTCTCTAGAATGTATAGTCATGTACTTCTCATTGTTGCCCATCCGGTATAGTGGTTAGCGACGCTGACTGCTGTGCCGTAGGGCCTGGGTTCGAATCCCGGAGAAGACATGGATGTTTGTAAATGTATAGTGCCTTCGCGCGGCATGGGGGTACTCTAAATAGCCGTTGAGCCACAAGTCCTCTCGTGAGGTTGGTGGAAGGGGAAGAGAGGGGGAGGCCCCTGACCACTCCCAGGGCGTTCTCCCTCAAAATTGGGGTGGAACCGAGCCAAATCGCACTGTTACCTGCATGGTGCTCAAAGCTACGGCTAACGACAGGCGTACATCTAGCCCGATGCCATGATGAATTTCGCGGGCCTCGATCTGACTACGTCAGACAGGTGGCATAAGTAACAACAGCAACTTCTCATTGCACACTCCATAAATAAATAACATTCATTTTAGTAATTAAAATCTAAAGCTTAACAAAGAATTGTGAAGTTTTTATAACAATAATTTCTAAAAATTATAAACTATTATTTTTTTTATGATTATAAAAGCAATCTATTCACAATTTCCAGAAAATGCTTTCAAATAAAAACGAAGAATATTTAAAATAAATTTTTGAATTAAAATATACTGAGGTAATTTTTTTCAAATATATTGAAAGAAAAACATTCTTTTTGTAAGGAAATTACAATTCATTCCAGTGAACAAATTTAAATAGAGCATCTCAAAGCTCTTTTAAAAAAGTTTATAAAATATTCATAAAAAGATTTTATTGGAGATCTTTGAATTAATATTTTTTTTTCTCTGTATACTTAACAGAATAGTTATTCATTCCCTGTGAAGAAATTTTGAATTATAAAAATAGTAAAAATATATATAATTTATAAGAATCGATAAAACGAGAAATTTATTTTTAACTCGTCTAAAGGATCACGGGATTTGTTAGTTAAAACGAATTAAAAAATTGCTGGTACTTCAATTAAAGCTAACAAAGTTTAAATTATAAATTTTTCTAGGTTCATATGAGCATAAAGAATTCGCGAAGGGGAGTAATTGCTAAAATAAAGAAAAATACGAAAATCTGGAAAAGGAATATGAAAAATACTATTTGTCTTCTTAGAAAGTTGTGTGGCTTACTGGAGCAATATTGATTTAAAAAATTCCCGCTTTTCAGTTTATCACGACTTACTCACTTAAATTGTGGTAAGCATGTTTTATTATTATTATTATTATTATTATTAGAGATTCGCTAAATTGGAGTTTGCAGAAATCGATTCCGAAGGGAGTGGCGGAGGGGGGGACAGGTAAGCGTAAAAGATAAATATAGTTCCATATCAGAAATTCCTATTAAATTAAGAGTCGAAATTTATACGAATATTTGGCAATGCATTAAAAGATTGATGAGGGGACTTACTTAAATAAAAACATAACTTAAAAACAATACATAGTCATACAGTGTAATGAAAAACCCATCGAAGGGAGTGGGTAATGGCTAGGTCTGTTTAAATCAATTAAAAATTAATTTTTATAAAAAATGTTTTTTCTTTTCTTTTTTTTTTCGAAATTTTTTTCACTGTATACGAAATATATCATTTAAATAACTAATTTTGATGTGTGTTACAAAGAATCACCGTATTTATTCGAATCTAAGCTGCATCCCAAATTCTCAAAATGTTTTTGTGAAAAAATGTTTTCATCGAATCTAAGCCGCATTCGCAATACTCTACGCGTTTTTGAGAAAAAAAATTTTAAAAAAATGTGTAAAAGGCTCAACGATATCCAATACCTAAGAAATTTAAAAAATAAGGTAATAATTTGTAAAATTATTAACCTATTATTTCTAATTAAAATTAAATGAGAAATAACAAGTTAATAAATTTACCTTAAAATCCTGCGTATAACGCGCACTTTTAACATAAAATTTTTTATAGAAGTTTACGGGGGGAAGTTAAAAATAAAAAATAAGATGAACATAGAAAAAAAAATTAAGACTTCTGCATAGATCGGAATACTGTTTATTTAAAAACAGATGACATTTCTAGTGAACTTAAAGTGTTGTAGTTTCAGAAATATATTATTTTTTCCATAATCTTGGGATTACCTTGAATAAATTACTTGAAAACAAAAACAAAAAACATTGCACACGTGTACTTCGGTTCCGTCGTAATAAAAAAAAAGGGGGGGGGGTGCGCGTTATACGGCGAATATACCTAAAATTAAAAAAATGCAGTTTGAAAGTATGGGTGTGCATTATACGCCGGATTTTACGCGGTAACTTATTTTACCAGTATTAAAAAATTTTAAATACATACATGAACCTATAATTACTCTAACCGTTAGTATCATGTTTTGAAAATCATTCATCGCTCCCATTGTCACAGCTGATTTTGGAATTGGCGTCGGCGTTGCCATTTTCCCACACGATATCGTCTTCCGTGCCACCCAACACATTTGTTCGAAAACTTCTGTAAAAAGGAATGTTTTATAGAAGAATGTAAAAGAATTATTAAAGACTGTTGGAGATTTTACCAGCAAAAATTCTATCATTTTGTTTATGCTCTCGATATATATTTATGTCATCTGTGTCAAATTTTCAGAGGTTGCTGCTTTGGTTTTGTTTTTTCCTGCATATGAAATTGCTTCCTTTTTCATACTTGCGTCATAGTGAATTCGTCTTGATGCTGTTACCAAGGCCGGATCTACGTATGGGCTAAATGGGCTGCAGCCCAGGGCCCCCGGGTTCTAGGGGGCCCCCTTCCCGTTGAAGATAACAAACAGAAAAGGTGCTTATAATCAAAATAGTAATACAATAAAAAAAAAAAATACACACAAATCAAAATTAAAAATACCCGAAATACCATATCAAATTTATTTTCGAGAGCAAGGGCAATTTACTTTTTTCCGCCCTACCACCGAATACGCGGAAATTCATAATCATTAATTTCGAAAATTGTCTATATATTTTATGTAAATATCGTAATAAAACAAATTAAAATAGTATGCTGGTGATTTTCTTTTAGAAACTGTTACCCTAATTAGATGTAAAATGTTAAACCGCAAAAGAAATTTCTTGTTTTTCTCATAATCAGAGACAGCTTGTGAGGTCTAGAAACAATGATTTTCATCTAATTGGTAATAGCCAAGGTACCGGACTCATGGCAGGCATATCATGAGTTTCTAGACTAGTGCCGCTGAAGACCCTCCGTGTAGGGAGCGATGTATGTTAAATCTGTCGAGAGTTCAAACGTTCTCCTATATATGTGGTGTGATAGATTGGAGAGGAGGGGTGCAGCTCAGGTATCGTCCTCGTCACTTGACCATGGTTCAAAATTACGAGTTCCATCGCCAAAATCTTCGTGTAGCTGAACAGTGTGACGTTAATATTCACTCACTCACACACTATTTATCTAATTGCTGAGAAATAATTTGTCTCATCAAAAACCAATATTTACATAGATTTAACTGGATAAAAAAACCACTGTTGCCAATTACCCAGGCTAAATTGTTTTGAAAGAATTCCTTTACAAATAAAGTTTTAGCAAAATATCGATTTTTACAAAAAAAAAAATCCTGATGTGATGGGGAAAACATGTAGGTCATTTTCGAAATCAGCACACTAAATAATATAAAAAACACTGAAAGCCTCTTTTGTACTTCTCCAAAACTTAACTTTGTAGCTCTAATAGATTGTAAATTAATAGAGTGTCTATTAAGAACACTCTTATTATTGTAGTCTATTAACAATTATAATTAATACAGTCTATTACACTTTATTAATTAATACAGTCTATTATTATACTCTTTTGTACACGGCGCCGCTCTATGATATTTTTGCTAAAACTTTCTTTGTAAAGAAGTCTCTATACATAGAGCGGCGCCGATGAGCATAGAGCGTAGTGGCACTATTTTTGTAGCCATTTATTTTTGTGTAATAATATTGAAGTTACAAATATTATACTGATTTGGTGCTATGTCTATGCATAATATACCCGAAATTAAAAATACTTAGGTACCTGTTTATTGATTTCAATTAAAAAAGTAAGTACAAATACACACATTTCTAAATTATTTATGTATGAAGACACGAAGTAAGATTAGGATTATTCATGTAGGTTCGTGGCCTAAATCGCTAAGTAATAATTTTATTGATTGTATCCTCGACATGAAATGAGTTTATTTTCAAAATAAAGATCCAAACAATATATAATTCTGTTTCGCTAAGAGAATACAAAGAAAAAAGAAATCATTTCCTAATAATCATTTCACTAAAAAACTTAAAAATGGCCAGGTGCTAGAAAGATCTTGGCTTTTATTGGTAGCGTTTTATGTTTGACTTGCAAACTTTTTTCTGAAACAATTTCTTAACACACAATCGCTCTTCTGATTGGAAACACTTAAGAAGTTGTTTAGAATTCATGAAAATTCTATTGAAACATATAAATTCAATATTAGTTTTGATTGACACGAAAAGAAAATAAGTCTTTTTTAAGATAAACAATACAGAGCAACTAAGAAAAGATACAGAATATTACCACAATTTCCTCAAACGTGTGATTGCGGTAGAAAGTATTTGGCTACAAGATGTTAAGCATTTAGAGCAGGGGTACTAACCTTTTTTTAAACCGAGCCACATACATCTGACATGTATTTTACGGGGCCGCAACATGAGCATTAATAGAGAGAGAGGAAGCTAAGATCAAGGACATTAAAAATGTGAAAAAA
>BMAO01015650.1:0-105040 GCA_019973975.1 Trichonephila clavata
AACGGTCCCCAGGTCCTATAACTTATATTTAGGAAAAGATGCAGTTCACAAAAACAAAGTAAACACAAAAAGTTTCATTTTATTGGGATAAAAACTGGCCGAGTTATGGAACTTTGAAAATGGTATATTTTCTCAATTTTCCCAGCCGTTTTCAAGAAGCTAGTTAGGGGCCGTCTCCAAAGTGAAATTAATTGGAACTCTGCCAGGAAACTTTCGCTCTTGCATGTCACTCTTACGTAAATCGTTTCTAAATTTAAAAATACATAAATTATGTTAATAATACAATAATTGAGTACTTAAGAAATATAATTTATTCTGTACATGTAAAATACAGACAAAATAAAATATTTTGGACGAAGAAAACATTTAAAAAGCAGTTACAAAAAAATAGGCTTATTTGCTGTAGTACTGATCATGGTGATTTTTAAAAATTTGTTGTGTAGTCGCTAGCAATTGCAATATTACGAATTCTAGTACGAGAGAACGAGATGTATACAAATGAAGAATACTACGAAATGGTACTGTTGTATGTGCAGTGCAATCGAAACAAGAGAGAGGCGGCAAGACTTTATGCAATTAAATTTCTCAGTCGAAGACATCCATCTTATTGTACAATTGCCCGTGCTGTTCAACACTTGTATAAAACCAGGAATTGTCATAGACGTATTCTTTTGTCTCGTGCCACACCTTGTTCTAGGATATACCCTGGCTCATCCTGAAAGTAGTGTCCGGGATATTAGTAAGGCTTGTTCCTACTCAAAATCGACGGTGTGGAACATATTATATACGTACGGTGCATATCCTTATCGTTTAGTTTTGGCGCAGGAACTAATGCCCGGAGACATGGAGCGTCGTTTTGATTTTTGCAATTTCGTGTTAAATACACTGGATGAAAATCCAGATTTTTTTAATGAAGTTTTGTGGTCGGATGAATACCAGTTCTCGAGGCAAGGCACTATTAATACGCAGAATACGCATTATTGGTCCCTCGAAAACCCACATCTAATACGACCGAATCACCACCAAGTGCGTTGGTCGGTGAATGTGTGGTGCGGAATATGGAATATCACCTTAATTGGCCCAATGTATTTCGATGGACCTTTAACATCAGAATCATACACGAAAATTTTATCTGGACCATTAGCCGATTTTTTAGAAGATGAAGTTTCCTAAGTCCTCTGGATTTCTTTCTCTGTGGCTTCCTGAAAAGCAAAGTGTACGAACGTGAATCCACAAATAAATCCTATTTACTCAATCGAATCAGCATGGCATGCAGGTCTGTGACACCAACTATGTTGCAGAAGCTACAGGCGGAGGTTCTGAAGCGGGTTCGATACTGTATTTCTGCAGAAGGCAATCACTTTGAACATTATTTAAGTTAATTTGGTCATTCTGATATAATAAAGCCCCTGATTCATGATTAGAGCATCATTCTACATAATGCTATAATTTGAACAGCAAATTCTGTATTATTTTGCTGCTATTTGTTAATATAAGTTGTTTAAATCTTTTCGGTACAAATCGTATTTCTTTAATTTAACTTTTATTGTTTGCCATACAGCAATACAAATTGTCAATCTATGATGTTTAAAACGATGTTTCAATATTACTATGATGTTTTTCTTTTGCTCTTTCTGTAGATAGTGAATTACTGTTTTCTAAACTCAATATATATACGACCCCCTTTTCTGAGCAATTCAGATGCTTCAATTTTATGTAGGCATAACTCGGTCAGTTTTTATCATAATAAAATGAAACTTTTTGTCTTTACTTTGTTTTTGTGTGAACTGCATCTTTTCCTAAATATAAGTGATAGGACCTGGGGACCGTATAAAAATTTAATTTCTGTAATTTTTTTCTAAATATTCTTTTTGGTTCGAAAAGCACGTCAAATCATTCCTTACCTTTTTAAAACATTTTTCAAATTAGAAGTACATATCTAAACCGAACGGTTCGGGAATTAGCTATTGGGTCACATTAAGGCTGGACACCCTGCATATATATTCGATCATGACTATAGTTATCTTAGGTTTTTAACTATTTTTTGTATATTTTCGTAATATTAATATATATATATTCTATCATGACTATAGTTATCTTAGGTTTATAACTATTTTTTTGTATATTTTTGTAACATATATATATATATATATAATTTTATACTAAATTGCCATAGATCTAATAAGGCAAAATAACCAATAGAAAAATAACATTTATTGTAGATCAAAAATAAGAGTAGCATAATATCAAACTCTTAGCCTTTAGAAACGATACCGCAGGATTAAATATGATTTTAATGACAACCAACCTTCCCCAATATTTTTGCCAGTATTATTTACAGTACTGTGCAAATCAATTGGGACAAACATATTTTTTAAGAAAACTGTTCCTTCCTTGTGAATTTTCTGCCTCCAACTGGTTTCAACTGCATTTCTGTATTTTCTTACAAAGCGCGACTGCCTTTTACTAGTCTAAACTGGTTTGACCACGTGATCGTGACATGTTGAAAATTTTTCCCTTCATCTGCTGAAAGAAGTAGTTGCTTGAGTGAATTGTCTCCTTCTGACGTGTATTTAAAAAATGGATATTGATCCCAGGAAGAGGACTAGAATTGTTATTCTTCGTCAGCATGCTTCTATGACTGCAAGGGATATTGCTGCAGCAGTTGGGTTTGGAAACTCCAGCGTTTCTAAGATTATTAATCTGCAAAATAATTTGGGGGCAGTGTCTCCAAAACGAAAGAGTAGATGCAAACGTAAGATCACACCTCAAACAGACCAATTTCTTGTATGAAATAGTACAATACATCCTTACAAAACAAGTAGACATCTTCAGAGAGAATTATTAGTTAATGGTGTGAGCGTGGATTCATCGACAGTTCGACGAAGGCTTAAAGCAAGGAGATTTTGGCAAGAAAACCAATCGAAAAACAGTTATTAACACCTGCAATGAAGAAAAAACTTTTGGCTTTGGCTAGGAAATATCAGTCTTGGACTGCACAAGATAGGAAGAAGGTTGTATTCAGTGACAAAATGCATTTTTTTGTGCAAAGGCTTTGACCAAGATTTGACACGCAAAGTGATGGAGAGCCCATCAAGGAGAACAACATCTTATTCAAACATTTAAGCACCCTCAGAAACAGATTTTTTGAAGTTATTTTACTTCTGGTGGACCTAGAAGCTTAGTACCAGTTGAAGGGATGATGAGCTCTAAGCAATATATTTCTATAATAGAAAGTAAAATTGTGCCTAGGGTACAAACGTTCGCTGGTGGTGTTGTTATCTTTCAACAAAAGAGAAAGATCTTGCTCCATGCCGTACTTCTAAGATAACAAGGATTTTTTTTTTCAAAAACAGAAAATAAAGTTTTGGATTGGCCTGGTAATTCTCCTGATGCAAATCCCGTCGAAAATTTGTGGAGCATTGATCATGTACTTTATGAAAACTTACATAATTTTTATTTAAAGAAACGGACATTTAAGTAGAAAATAGGGAAAATGTGCAAAAATTGCACTTACGAAGCTTGGTGTGTATAACTGTTGGTATTTTCGTTGAAATATCTAGGAGAGTCTATAAATGTCTTGTCTTATTTATTTGACTTAGCAGGCATTGGAATGGTTGGAAAAGGGCGTATCACAAGCATATAAATCTGTGATATTTTGCTTCATTCCATAATGTATTTTTCTTCCAACAGTGCTTTTTTGTGGTGTTTGTGTTAAAACTCGTGAAAATCTATGCGTCGCATTCAGAAAGAAACTTTTTAATGGACATTTCCTCCAAATTTTCTTGTTTCAATGTTCATTCATTTTCAAATTAGACACAGTAAACAGGTGATACCTTAACTTTTGGAGGGCAGTGTATTGACTGAAAATGAGGCAAACTTTGTTTCTTTTATCCAGTAGAGGTCCACCAGGAACGGAATTTGCGGAAATCATCTCCCAGGAGGGTTGCTGGGGCATTATATATGTATAAAAAATGTTCCTGCTCATGTTCAATCACTGTGTATCTTTTCATTTGGCAACGCTTAAATTTTCGTGAATATTAAGTATTATCCATACTAATAAAAACAAGACAAGTGTGTTTGCTATGTTGCACAAAAACAGGAGTGCCAAATTTAGCATGTCGAAACCAAGTGTCATGATGGCGTGCCCCTCAAAAATATTTTTTCGAAATATGCCTTAGAACTTTTTTAATTTAGTTTTTAAACGATTTTTCCTAGCTTTGGCTATATATCTCCAGCTTATCTTGGAATGCTTATCTTTAATATTTCATACTGTTTTATGAGGGTTATTAGACATTTTTACTATAATTATACATATATATTGCTGTATTTATCCATTTTAGTTCTTCAAGACAGAATTACAATTGTTATTCGAATGAATAATTTACAAAAATCTATTCTTCAAATAACTGAATTTAGTTTTGTTTATTTTGCAATAGGATTTTTGTTTGCTTAGAATTCTTAGAAGCCTGCAATAAATTGTTTTGTTTTATTTGCTTAAAAATTATTTAAGTAAATAAACAAAATTAAAAGTTGATTTGATTTATGAGTTTTAGGTACCATAATTATAGATGATATGCTGCGCAGCATTTTTTCCAATTAATAGTTTTGCACTTTACTTAAATTTATTTTTAATATAATTTAAAATTTGACCTTTATCTTAATATATTTTTTCAATTCCCCCGAGTGAAGAACGGGATACGAGATATTATGTATATGTACACTGCGCACTTAAATGTATATTGTACATATTTGTATATACACTTTTAATCACGCAATTCGATCAGTTGCTTAAATTTAATCGTAGCTATATTTCCACCTTTGAATATACATATATTCAGAAGTAGAATATATATATATATATATAAACTCAAGAGCCAAAACATTATGACCACCCCTACATTTTGCAATGAACTCACCTGGGTGACGTGGAAGGCACGTGATCAGGAGGAAGTGGTATTTAACTGCTGCTGGAGAGTCTGAAGAATCATTCTTTCACTTACTTCTGTGTTTGATGGGAAAGACTGCAGATCTAAGAGACTTTGAAAGAGGGCAGATTGTAATAGCTCAAAGGCTCAGAACAAGTATTTCCGAAACTGCACGACTCGTGGGTTGTTCGTGATCTACAGTTGTTAGTACTTATGCAAAGTGGATGAATGACGGTGAAACCAGCAGTAGATGACATGGTGTTGGACGTCCACACGCTATCAAAGAAAAAGGTCGTCGGAGACTGTCTCGCATGGTGAAGCAAAACCGGAGCCAGACAGTGGCTCAGCTGACAGCCCAATACAATGCAGGGCCAAGTAGAATAGTATCGGAGCACACTGTTTAGTGAACACTGTTGCTTATGGGGCTACGCAGCAAACGTCCCACTCGTGTGCCTTTGCTGACCAAGCATTTTCGTCAACTGCGCCTGCGCTGGGCCCGGGAACATCGCGACTGGTCTATGGATCAGTGGGAGAGAGTTGCCTGGTCAGATGAATCACGGTTTGTCATTCATCACGCCGATGGCAATGTCAGGATACGCCGACTTCCAGGCAAATAGTTGCTCCCTCTATATACAGTAGGTCATCTCTGGGACCCGTGGTTTTGGTAGATCAGACTATGAATGCTACATGGTATCTGAACATCATTGCGGACTAGTTGCACCCTTACGTGGCATCTGTTTCTCCAGCTAGAAATGAAATGTTCCAACAGGACAACGCCCCGTGTCACAAGGCTAAAATTGTGTTGGAGTGGTTCCAGGAACATAATGCTGAATTCCAGTTAATGTCCTGGCCGCCTAACTCAATCCGATAGAACACATTTAGGATGTCATGGGACGGCAGCTCAGAGTTCAATGACCACCAATTCGCAATATCTCGGATTTGCGTGACCGTTGCTTAAACATTTGGTACAATCTGTCTCCAGCCATCTACCAAGGACTTGTGGCATCCATGCCAAGGCGAGTTGAAGCTGTGTTGTGCGCCAAAGGTAAGCCAACTCGTTATTGACAGGTGGTCATAATGTTTTGGCTTTTGAGAGTATATATATGTAAACATATATATATATATATATATATATAATCAAAATTTCTCTACAAGACTATATATATATATATATATATATATATATATGTAAACATAAGGAATTATCCAACAGAACAAAGAATAGATAATTATGGAATCGAAAACCAGGAACAATAAATAAGTAAATATATTTTTAGAAAAATTCTATGTGGCCAAGATGGAAAACTATTATGTTTTCTAAAGCTGTCACTGACTTAGAGCGGTGATGTAAGATTAAGCTTGCTTTCCTCAACCTTCCACTTCAGCAGAAAATTTATGCATAATATTGCAATAAAAATTGTAGAAAAAAATCAAGTTTGAAAATTACCTTAAACCTAATTAAGGCACGTGTAAGTCTACATTACTCTGATAAACAATCAATCTAAAAAGAATGGCTGTTGTAAAAGTTTTCAAAGCAACAAATTGATGCACAAACAAGAAATATGTACTAAAAAAGAGAATTAATTCTCCAGAATTAATTATGCAAAAAAGATCCAGTTAACTTATCAGCACTTGAAGTCACTACTAATAATTTCCACTATTAAGCTTAACCCCTAATTGCAAACAATTGACATTTGAAAGAGTTATTAATATCTCGGAAAGTTATTAGAAATGAACTCTATCAGTATTTCAGATTTACCAATTTGTGCATTGGGCTAAAGGTTAATGAAATCAAATGAATGATTTTGAATAAAGTATTAGATCCTGACACTCTTTCTCTCTACTCCAACTAATTCGACGTTAATAAATAATCAATTAAGCAATTCAATATAAAATAAAAGGCAGCATAATTTTTTTTAAAGTAGCTTGAGTATTTACGTACTATTGTCTAGACAATCAACATTTGTGTAATAACGGATGCCTGCCACTAAATAATCAATCATTTCATCAAACAACAACACACCAGTAAAACATTTAAAAGTAACGATCAAAGCATTGTTTCATTTAAGTCACACCGTTTTTCGGCACTTTTTGTTTGGTGATTAGAGTCGACCAGATAATTCGTAAGGACCGAAGTTAAGTAATGCGAGTTGATCGTAAACACTTTTTTCGATGTGTGCAAGCTGTTTATTTTTTTGTGAAAAGAAAATTACTTTTCATTCTTATTCTTTTACTTCGCAAGAAAATCTAAAGTTAATTTTCCTTAGAGACCGATTAATAAATACAATTGAATTATATAAAAAAAACATTGAGGGAGTTTTGGATGACACGAAATTGTATTTCACTACAAAACTATAACTATGCAGTTAAACAAATAATATTTTTCAATTGTATTCAAAAACTTTGCTTTGAAAGCATTTGATAATGATAATAATTCTTTCTTATTAATTTTCATGAGTTTTAATTTCTTTCCAACTCTGATTTTGTCAATTATAAATAATCTATTTTGTAAAAATAAATCAAATGATAGCAGATAAGAATATGTGGGACAAAATTATTTATCTCTTACTTATTAATTTTGTCAAAAATATCTGAAGAACTTTAATGAAGTAAAACTGAATAAAATTTTTAAAGTGACTGACTAAAATAAAGTTTTACGAATAAAAACATGCGCAATAGTTTATTGAGAAAAGTAATGCTCTTTATTATCTTTTTTTGTAAAATTACATTTTTCTACGATATGATTTCCCTTATTTTGTATTTATCCTAACATTTAGGGCCGTGGGTAGCCTAGTGGTTAGAGCATTAGACTCCAGACCGGAGTGCCCGGGTTCGATGCTACTAAATACCACCGAGTATACAAGGAGTACGTGTGCTCGTTAAATCAGTGGGTCCGAAAGTCTTTTGGGTGGTCGCAGCAGAAACCACGGGTGCAGGGGAGAATATCCCCCTTCAGTTCCATTCCAAAATTGTGGAGGTGGAGATAGGTGGTATCGCCATCTATCGTTAAGACGTCCAACCTGTGTCTCACAGGCTATGGCAACTTTCATTCCTTCCTTTCAGGAAGGACACAACAACATCCTAACATTTATATCCCTCTTAATTTAAATCTTCTTTGTAGAATAAATCTTTTAAAGATGATTTGAATTGTTTCAGGTTTACGATGCTCAGCTTACTTTCAGACAATCCTGGAAAGATGACAGATTAAAATACGACAGTATGGGGATGACTTACGTGAGTCTAACTCAACCCGAAAAACTCTGGATTCCAGATCTTTTCTTTTCGAATGAAGACTCGGGACATTTTCACAATATGATATTGCCAAATAATTTAATCCGAATTTACCCTGACGGAAGAATTCTTTACAGTGTCAGGTAATGAGATTTTTCCAAATAATAACACCTCAGTGAAAAGATAATAAGGAATTATTAGATTAAATGAATTTAATAACTTATTAACTCACAAAAAGCATAAAATTAAATCATTTATGTTATTCACATGAATAACTTTATATAAACATACAACTCGACTCTTTATTAACTATTATATTGTTTTCTTTATTAATTTATTTTATTTGTAACTCAGAAGTATCTACCTTTTTATAGTGTGTCTTAACCTTATGGCAGATTAGGATTCACATACAAAATTAGATCAGAAATAATCCCTGACATAATAAAAATTCCAATAGATATTTTATTCTTTTGAATCCAAAATACTTCTGAGTGTGAAGTAGCTTACCTAACATAATATGGACGAAATCTATATGTTCTATACATTGATTTCTCTTTAATGAAAGCCTCCATACAGCTAAAAGGGAAGGATGCACTGCTATCTTCAAATAAGACATTTTCCTAAGTCAATCTCGTTGGGAGACTCTAGAACCGGGGGGAAGGGAACATTAAGTCGATCCCGATCGACCGGTGGACCGCCAAGACAACTTGGAGTGACCGCCTGAAGATAAGCCGTTAGTAATTGTATACGTAAATATTCAAGATTGGCTGACAGTACGCAGACTAAGTCTTCTCCGAATATAATAACGATAACTAACTTCAGATGGTAATGTTTTATTTTTTAATGTATTTAGAATTGTGTGTGTGTGTGTGTGATAATAAAAGCATAGATATTATATTTGTGGCTATTATTATTATGCTTATATTTTGAGTTTAAACGCGGTTTCAAAAAAGTGAGTTTTTCATTTCATTTACCACGCAAATATCCATATTTATTATTAAGTTATAATAAATATATATTGTTAACTTTTTCCTTATCTCACATACCTACGACCCTGGGAAGTGGGCGCACTCGTGAATGTTTCAAATGGGGCGCGGGGTGCGGTGGTCCAGGGTCGAATGTCTTCCATTCTTATATCCTTCCCCATACGATGCATAACATATTTATTTTTTTCATTTTGTATACTGTCAGGAGCAAAGAAGAGTAAGAAATAAGTTATTGAATAAATAATTAACATTAGTTAATAAAAAGTATTAATAATAAATACTTAATTAAATTTTACTTAGTATATACTTGTGATTACAATGGATCGAAAAAAAATCATGCTCTATGGAAGAGGGTGCTCCTTTGTGATACTGGGGGGAGCGCAACACCTTGAAAAAATTAGAAGTCCCCTGGAAAAGTCTGCTCTAGAACGTTCACAAATCAGTTTTCTAACATCCACTCATACTTCATCCCATTCTTAGGTAATCCTCCTCTATCTTCTCTCAGATCTTTTGAAATACAAGTAGTATGCACAGATCACAGTTCTCTCCTTCTGAAGGTCAAACGTCATAATAGAGTGCAGAAATTTTTTAGGAAAAGGAGCCCGTAACGACCTGACATACATTTTCCTTTGTAACTTTTGAAATTACAGTATTGAATTTTTGTTCAAATGGAGTCGTACAAACTGCTTCTACCTTTTGGTGAAACATTTTAAGGTGAAAATTTATTAAATGCAACTCCATTCATATTGAGTGGAATTTTTACGTCCAATGGATTTTGTCTATTATATTTTCCAGCTTTTTTTTTAAAAGAAAAAATTCAGCAACTATTGTCAGAAGTTTGTTCCAAATGTACTCATAACAAGGACTTTTTGTGTATTTATTATTCCTCATTCCGGTGGTGAGTTTTGTGGAAAAGATATAGCAATTATTGTTTAACAGATTTTCCGTCAGCTTACTTAGTCGTAGGTTAATATTTCTCTTTAATCGGAAGATGTAACAAATTCATTTCCATTTTCTTAACAAGTAGTTCCCAATACTTATGTAAGAAAACTAACACTTTCTTAAATATTTCAATAGTTTCATTTAGTAAATATACTTTATAATGTATACTTTTTAATTCTTGTTTGCAGCTTCCTATGATTACAGATATAAAACTCACGCGACTAGTTCAAGTTTTTTTTTTCGTATTTATCTTTTTTAATCATGATACAGAGCATTATGTACAACTCAATTGAAAATTCTTAGAAAGTAGGATTGGAAAAATTTTAATGGAATTTCTTGAATTGAGTTTTGGCTGAAGGGTAATTCGATTGTAGTAAATGCCAACAGTTATAAATGGGAATTATTTGTTACAAGTAGAATATAAAAGTAATTTGGATTTTCTATAAATATTAATTATTATTATGCTTTTTTACTGAAATTACAATAAAGCATTAACAGATTCTCCTGAAGTAAAAGAATAAGTTTACATTGTTTTCCTTGGGAATCTTAAGTGCGTTTTATTGATCTGTTACGAGTCATTTACTAGAAACCAATGAAGCAATTTTTCACCGTTTAGTGGAAGAAATATTTACTACTCTTAAGCAAATTTGTCGATTATTATCATTTAAAAGTTTACATTCAAATTTTGCTTGTAATTAACACATTGGCAATTAATTACATCCTTTGCAAACAGAATTATCTTTCTCATTGTATGTTGAAAAGAAATTATATTTTGAAACTCAAATTTCGATAGATAAATTAAAATTAAGTATAGAAAAAAGTTAATGAAAACATTTATATAAACCGTGTCATTATTTTTTTTAGAACGGTCGTATATTTTTAAGATTAAAGGAGGTAAAAAATAAGCTCCAATTCAATATAAAATGTATTAAATTGAATTGAATGTTGTTAATTGATTCATAACATTGTAAGTATAATTCATTTGTGTGCACGAACTTTATAATAAATATACTGTCATGTCGAATTCCCTAAATTCCTAGCTGATTACACAACCAATGGAAAAAAAAAGTTCAATTGTATTCTTTTTTATATATATAACCTTCTTATCTACTTACACAGTTACGACTTTGATGGAAAAAAGCATCATTTTGTAACTAAGACGAATGATTTTAGAAGAAATAACCATTTAATTTTTGTTTTAATATTATTCCCTTCGTGATAGTTTGGAATATATCGTGATTGTTACAGGACTCTTCCAAGTCTATTTTTAGTTATAAAATCAAATAATGCATTAAAATTTCAAGAGAATCTTTTGAAGCTACAATTTTCTCTTTCTAGGGACAGTTCTCTATACATTTCACGAAAATCGATGTAAGACATGGTGAGCTTTTTAGCTGATATTGCAATCAGTTTAAGGCTGGAAGTCGATATTTTAACTGTTATTTGCATAGAATGAAAATTTTATAGCTAACAAATAAAAAAAAATTTATAAAGCTTTGAAAGAAATATTTTGTGTCACTTCTAGTGTAATATCTGAAATTCAGTTTGTGTCAAATTATTTCTTTATATATTTATTATTATTATAAAATAAAGTTTGTGTAAAGGTTTCAAAGTTATTATTTTAAAAAGTCTTTGTTGTAATTTAGTTGTGCACATTTAATTCTAGTAATTCTCGAAAATTTTATTATTGTAGCTCTGGTGGTTATTAAATAACAGTTTGAAAACTACAACTTTTAGGGCAACCTTTCTCTTTAATTGTTAAATATATTTCTTTCTGATGTAAAATATTATGTGTACCTCTGTTTCCGATTTTTTTCTGATTACCAAATGTAGTTTACTGCTGTTCTATAAACTTTACGTGTTAACGAGCAAACTGAAAAATGTTCTGATTTAATATTTCTATGAACTTTTTTATTTATTTTGCTCTTTATGTCACAATATGTTCTATGAAATTCTAGTGTAAATTTTTAAATGTCTCTAACTGTTAAAAATTTAAAAGGTTAAAAAGCAATTATAATTACATATTGTAGCTAGTTTTTGCACGAGTTTCTCTTATCTCTAGGATTTCTGTATAACGTTGACCTTCAGAAGTAATTGTGATATGTGCAAACAGCCATTACTACTTGCATTTAGGCAGATCTGAATAGAGAATAGAAGAGGAATGCCACGAAGTATCAGTGAATGTTAGAAATTGATTTGTGAACGTTCTGGAGCTATTAAATCTCTCCACGAGATTCACTTAGGAATTGGGTCTGGAGTAAACTTGTTTGAAGATAATAGTACATTCAACAAGTTAGTTGCATCAAAGCATAATTTAAGGATTAATAATAGTTACATTTCTTTTTTTTTTTTTAAGATTTGTTAGGTAGACCGCTCCAGCATGCAAGTATTTTTGATATACTTTAATAAGAATAAATCAAAGCGTTGTGACTATATCTGTGTTTATACTACTAATTCAGTTATCTGTATACCCTTTCCTGAATTTAAACATTTTATTAAACGTTTTTCTGATCTTTTTCGGGGCATAAGAGAAATGCAATTCTACTTTTATTTCTTACAAAACATTTTTGAATTCTTTTGGTTTTCCTGTTTTTAAAGTAAGTCAATAACACCTTATCGATCCAAAAGTTTTACAAAAAAATTTTTTTATGAAATTCAATATCATTAAATGTTTGAAGCACTTGATAAATATTGATTGAGTTGGACATTGGATCAGAATCTTATACACATGTAAAATTAGCTTTGTTGAACAGAGACAAATACAGGTAGAGAAGAATATACAGAATTGAGGCATAGTACATTAGAAATTTTACCTTATAGTATGCATTATAGTGTGTGTAATTAAAAGTATATTTTATTATTATGATTTTTTTCAGAATTTCTCTGCGTCTATTTTGCCCCATGGATTTGAGAAATTACCCTATGGATAATCAAGTTTGCAAAATCGCATGTGCAAGCTGTAAGCAAAAAAATTTTTAAATTTACTTTTTTCTAATCAATAAGTGATGTTTTGTTAATTTCTTTTTTATCGCAGATGGATACACTACGGATGATATTATATTTTTGTGGAAAGAAAAGGATCCTGTTCAAATTACTAAAAATATTATCTCAAATTTACCAAAATTTTCGATGAATTCTTACACGACAGGTTATTGCAATAGTAAAACAAATACAGGTAAGTGAATACCTGCTCTATTCAATGAATGTTTATTGTTTTATTCATTTTCTATTATTTGTTGACCCAATACTCTATTACTGGTTTTCAAGATTTATGAACACATATCACAAGATATGAGTCTTATTTTAACACTTTCGGAATGGCTACAGAAAAAAATTCGAAATTTGTATCTAGTCCTTAATTTCTTTTAGTTTCTGAAGCCTATATACAAGAAAATATACGTTTAAAAATATTAGTTTACAAGAGGAGGAGGTGCCATAGTGAGGTTGACGTTGCACTGTTGGAATATTTGCTTTCATATTACATTGCTTAATTTGTATTTTGTGCAAAACACATTAAAGCCAAAGAAAAAGAATAGTATATACAAATACACAAGAACAAGCATTTCTCTGTAATGTAATAATTCTCCATTTCAAATTCCTTTCGAGAGATTTTATTTATTTTATGATGATCTTGAACGCTCAAAAACTTCACGTGATATTTAATTATTTTCATTCACCAGGATATGCCCTTTTAACTACAACTTTTTCTCATCAAAAACTACCACATTTCAAAGTAATATGATGAAATATTGAGTTAGCCACTGATTCTGAGCAATCCTTGTATAAACTAACGGTAAATAATATAATTATCACAGCTTTCATTTAGGAAAAATATAAAACTGAGATTTCCCGAATGTAAAGAAGAACGCTTTTGTCCATCGTCTAATGTTCGTATGTGTTTATACTGCTTTTTGCTTCTTGCATTGTGTCCGTAAATAAAATGTGACATTAAATTAAAAACATTGTTTAATCCATTAAACGACTGCAGCCCTATAGGAGTGTCCCAACAACATGTCTCATTCTAGCAAAATCCTCACTGGAATGTGACATGTTGTTGGACTGTGTGTGTAGAATTTTAAATTATAAGGAAGATAAATATATTCCATTCAATGTAGTTACATCAATGGATGGTGTCACATGTGTACAATTTGCATGAATATATTATTTACCTTATTTTTTGCCTTATTATTTACCTTATGTTACATTTCTTTATTTCCATAACTTTCTTTTTGAAATGGCATTTAATAATAATAATAAATTGTGAATTATATCTCAGTTTAAATTGTTATTTGATATATTTTACATTATTTGGATCTTGCATTGATTTTGAAAATTCTTAAGTAAAAATTTTATTTGAATACTTTTTATATACCTAGCAGAAGTGTGGGTCAGACTTGAATGAGTTAGTATCTTACCTTTTACAAAATGTATTAATATACCTATATTTATCCTGAATAATAATTCTTATATAGCATCTTAATTTCTGTATAAAAGGAAGAATAAAATGTCTTACTTGTTAAAAAGGAAAAAGGAGGATTTATTAGAGTTAGCTGCAGTTTTAGGTTTAGAAGTGACAGTCAACATAACTGAGTCAATAGTAAAAAATCTCATAACCCAAGTGTAAAATATGATGAGGAAGACACCCAATTGATGTACGATGGTATCGTTGAAGAGAGGAAGGAGAAAGAATTATTGGAAGAGAAGATTATTTAGAATTATTTAGAATTAGAAAAACTTATAGTATCGACTCTCAGATCAGGTCAAATCAGGAAACATTAAGTAGAAACAGTCATACGCCAAATAAGGAATTGAGCAAACTACAACACAAGTTTGATATGAGGAAGGACATCAGCTTGTATTTAATATTGTTTGAGCGCCAAGCCAATATGATATTTCTATTAAAAGAGTTCTGAGTCCCACACTTATTGGGTTTGCTATCTCAGAAAATCACTTAGTTGATTACTCGAGAACCTAAACTAGAGACAATGAATTATGACCATATAAAGACTTTGTTATTGAAAAGATTCAAATTGACACCTGAGAAGTTTAGGCAGTTAGTTGTTTGTCTCACATCAGAAAAGGGCTGACAAAACGTATTGTGACTTCTTTCAAGAAGTTCAAACATTCTTTATTGGATGGATTGAAGGACTGGATGTAAAAACATTCGACTATCTACGGTATATGATGATAGCTTATCAGATGAAGAGAAGAGCTCCTGTTGAATTCAAAGAACATCACCCAGACGAATGGTCAGGCATCAACTGTCCAGTTAAGTTAGCCAAAAGACTTGAAAATTTTGAGGATGGCCGTCGAACGTTTAAGCCAGAAATAATTACTACTCCACCTTTTCGAAAACGTGAGGCTAGGGAACAGAATAAAGGTGAACCTTTCAGAAATTTGATAACTACAAATTTCAATTCTGAAAGAGAATATCTAGATACTCGCTGGAGTAGATATTTTAATAGAAGACCACCTCGGAGATGTTATATCCGTGTAATTCACCGAACCATTTGAGTTTTAATTGCCCTTTAGTAATAAAAAAGATCGAAAGAGGGAAAACCTGTTACATCGCCCTTCAGAAAAGACTACTTTAAAAAAACATTAGGTTAGACAGTAAAACTACACCTGCGTTTATAGATACTGGCTGTTCAGTTAGTCCAACCTGTGAAGACGTGAGCACAAAGATTGTTGATCTTTCAAAGTTATCTAAAAGAAACACCGCACTGCCCGGCTTGAGAAGAACTGAAGTGGAAACTAAAGACTCTTGCGATCATGATTTTGTCTTTTACAAAAATCAACATTCTTTAACATGGCATGTAATTCCAAACAAATAACTTATCTTTGAAGCTATTACAGGTGCAAATATTTTGGGGCAGACTCCTTCGAATTTCGCCCAAAATGGTGCTATATTCCCTAAATATGAAGAAAATAAAAAGGACAAAAAGGATAAAACTCAAACCGGAGACTGAGGGGGGGGGAACCAAGAGTACGGCTTAAAGGCAAAGCAGCAGCAACGGAAATATGCAAAAAACTTGTCAGAGGCGAAAAATATCTCAAAAATGAGTCGAAATATGAATCAAAAAAGTTGAGATCCAAGTTCAGAGAGAGAAAAGAATCAATTTGAGAAGATGCGGTTCTAGAGATCAATGCGAGAACGATTGTTGGATAGGTCAGAGAGAAAAACAGTTCGTTCAGGGAAAGAAAGAGTCAGCAAACATGCCTACATAAGAGAAAAAGGTTCAAGACATGGCAAAAGGTTCCTTAAACGACTGAAAAGAAGGAAATCAAATAATAGGAATTGGGATAGACTTTAGAAAAGCTTAAGACTCCAAAAAAGAAGAAACCTTATAAAAATAAAAGAAAAAAAGGCTCTCCAGTATAAAGTTGTTAATTTTGTAGTGCTCCAAAGGGCATGATTTGTAGTGCAGATCTTAAGCTGAGACTTTAATTTTGATGTCTTAAATCATTTTTACTTTATATATGTTAGGCATATCGTGCATAATTTTTCTCACATTTTTGCAATTATTTTATAATATATCATGAGAGAGAGAGAAAGCATACTTAAATATCGCTGAGGTCATCGACACTCAGGATTGGCTGAGCTGTAGAATTTTAAATTATAAAGAATATAAATATATTCCATTCACAATGAGGTTACATCCTCTCCAGGATATGTCTATACTTGTGGAATTCGGGATTTCTGTTTCTTGTAAGGGTAAGAAACAGAAATCCCGAGAGAAGCGAGAGAGGAAGTATATAAGAGAGAAGCGAGTAAGGAACAAAAGAGTGGGGTCGATGAACACAGTGATAGCCCTGGGTGTGTTCTCTACATAATATAAGTGAAATATCCTATAAAATGTTGTTTAATATGATTATATTCTATTTGTAAATATTTTTAATGTTTCAGAAAGTAATTAAATAGCAATTTTGTATTAATCAGCTTTTTTTGCCTTAAACCAAAAAAACCTGGTCACCATAAAAAAACCCTAGATACCATTAAAAACCATCTGTATAAATAATATACATCCCAACACACACAGATATATATTTTAAATAGTAATATTAACACATAGACAAATTTAAACAAAATAACGGAGTATTAGAAGCATAAAAATAATACCAAAAATATTAAATACAAAATAAATATCTCAGACAGAAGCGAAATGAAAATACGTGTGAATAGTGGGAAAATGAAGATCAAAATGGAAAAAAAAATGTTCTTATAACCTCCAAACTCTTGTCTTTTTTAACCCCTTATTGCAGAAAAACATTGTGTGTGTGTGTGTGTGTGTGTGTGTGTGTGCAACCAACATACAGCATGGAATGTTAAATTTCGAACAGAATTTATTAGTTCCTGCTTTTATCAGTGACTTCTGGCCCCAAAGAAGCAATCAAATACTAGCAGAACTGCACAAAACTCTAATCTGGGAAAACAAAAGTGCTCTCAGGCTAATTATATCCCAAAAGATAACAATTCTTTGTGAAAATGTCCATTTTCTAATAAAACTGGCACTCGAATGGTTCTCCAGATATATTACCTTTGGAAACATCTGGTCATGTGGCGCTGACTCAATGGGCCGCTACCACTCTCCAGCTACAATGATTGATGAAGTGTAGCATATATAGAAACTTGAAGGAGTATAAAATGACTTGTGTGTGTGTGTGCAGATAGCTGTCATACATGTCTAGTTTGACTTGATGCCTAACCGGATTAGAGCTGGATTAGCTATAAGAGGCGGCAACTTTGTTAACTAATTTTGGTTCCTTTAGACTTTTTTTGCAAATTTATATAATGACGTTTCCTATGCCGTATTCGTATAATAAATAAGGTTTTGCTATTTATTTCATTCCTGGTGTGATAATTTAAAAAGCTTGCAGTGAACTTGCAATATGGTTTTTTAAACGGCAGATTAAATCCCAGATTGAGAACAAACTCAAAAGGACATCTATAATTGGGTTACGACATATAGGGATTATAAAAATTATCGGATGTATTTTCCAGTTAACTTGATTACGGGAAGTTGACACGCTCAGAACAAATAAAGAAGCTTTTTGATACTAAAAACTGTAAAAATAAGTGAAGGTACAAATAAATAAAAGCCTTTTTTCTTGCCCGTATATTATTAATTTGCTTCAATACTGCTCATAAAATCAGTAAATGCTTTAATTGAAAAAAAATTTACAATAAAATGTAGTAAATGAAATTCATTCAATTTTTATGTAAATAACTCTTATTTACAGAAGGATTTTCATCACCTTAAAGAAGTAATCCGAACGTAATAACCCTGAAAAAGATGAATATCTCAAAAGAAATTATTTCCATTTCTCCAAATACTCCTCTCATTTTTCGGTTCATTCTTTCGTAACTTGAAACAAGATTTTATTGGCATTTTGTGACTGATTTCTTCAAGGATAGTATCGAAAAACCATTAGCTCCAATTGCATAGTCAATAATTGTATTCTTGCTTAACAGTTGCCTTTCCGAATCGGCTTGGAGCACTTACCGTAGAAATATTAAATTAGCATTAATCCTTCATTCTAAACAATGGAAAATAATTTATAATACTCCGTTGCAAAAGCTACACTTTGCATGAAGAAAGTGCCTTGACATAATGAGTTGAGGAAAATGTATTAAGAAATATGTATCGCTCTTCACTTGACTTAACACCTGGAGTTTATTTAGTACCTCCAACTTTATCTTTATAATATCAGGAATTAAATTAAAATTTTTCTTCTTGGCTATCAAATTAATGGGATCTTAAAAAATGCGTTTATAATTTATTAAAAAGTTCAATTTTTAATAAGTTAAAATTTCCCCTATATATCTAATATATAAAATTCTCGTGTCACAGTGTTTGTAACCAAACTTCTCTGAAACGGTGTGGCCGATTCTTATGAAATTTTGTGCGTATATTCAGTAGGTCTGAGAATAGGACGTAAACTATTTTTCATTCCGATATTGTAATTAGTTAAAAAGATATTAATTAAAAACCTTAAAACGCTTAATTGTCTTAACCCTGCGCGTTATTTTTCCCGCCTAGCGTCGTGAATGAACAGAGGGTGAAATTTTTCGGTATTCTCGACGTTATTCAAACAGCCACGCGATTTTTGTTTTTTAAATCAGACAAAAAATAATTACAGAATCGGAAAGATCATTTCTTTCGCCACGAAACAGTATAATTTTTTTTGCAAAATAATAATATTTTCTATTTTGTAAGATTTTTTTATAAAATAGTTAAAATTGATGCGTTTTTATGAAAATTATTTCGAAATGGTTGCGTATGAATTTATTTTCGTGTTATGAAAACGATATTCTACACTAAATAACTCCAAGCCTTTTTCTTTTAGAGCCAGTCATTTAAAAAATAAAATGCCCAAAACTCTTTTTTTAAAGATTTTTCGAAAAAGTGTCGAAATTTTTAACTTAACATTGAATAACTTCGTCATTTATTAAGATTATCATACGAAACTTTTTTACGTTTGTAGAATAATGTTATCAAACTTCTGTGCGAAGATTGAAAAAATTGCTTAAAAATTACGGATTTTTAAAAAAAAATTGTGATTTTTGTAAAATAACGTTATTGCAAGAAATAATCTAAACAGTATTTGTTTACATTTTTTATTTAAAAGTCCTTCTTTTTCGAAATTAATGTGTAAAGTTTGAAAGCATTAACTTAAAAATTAAGCCCTAAAAAATAAAAACTTTAATAAAAAATACGCGATTTTATAGTTTGCCAAGCCTTGGCGTCGAAAATGGTTTCGCGCCAAATAGCTTTAAACTGTTTCACCTGAAACTTCACATCTAACTCAAGGGTTACACCAAAAAGCTCTGAGTTAAACATGCGAAAATCAGCAAATTTGGCGAGTAAAAAAAATTCGAGTGAAAAAGTTTTTTGCTTCAATTTTCATCGTTTTCTCTTTATACAAGGGGTGATCAAATGAAAAGGTACGAAACGACACGGTGGGTACAAATATAGACTTTATTCAAAATATACACCATAGGCCTGAGCACAACGATCCCACTGATGAACAAGCCGCAGGATTCCTTGTTCCCAGAATTCCTGTGGCTGTGACGAGACCCAGTCCTTCACAGTGTCCTCGAGTACGTCGTCCGAGTTGAAGCGCTTTCCTTTCAGGTGTTTCTTCAGTGGACCAAACACATGGAAATCGCAGGGTGACATGTCCGGACTGTAGGACGGATGGTCCAACGTCTCCCATTGGAACTTGTCCAGTTCCATTTGTGTGACTCTGGAGACGTGTGTACGCGCGTTATCATGGAGCAGAACCACACCCTCCGTGAGCAGCCCCGGTCTTTTGTTCTTGATGGACCTGCGTAGGCGTCGGAGTGTCTCACAGTACACATCGGAGTTAATGCTTTTTCTGTGCTGGAGTAATTCTGTGCTCGCATCATTTGGACGCCGCTTTTTATAAGAGCCTCCTGCGCATGATCCGATCCCAGTCAGAGTCTCCAATGGCATCTAGAGATGTCTCGCTACATTCTCCCTTGGCGGAATATGCAAATATTTAACTGTTTCATTTTTATGTCGTTTCGTACCTTTTCATTTGATCACCCCTTGTATAAATCATTATTGATGTCAGATTAAGATGAAAGAATGTATTCAATAAATTTCTGAGATTCATTTAAAATATTTATCTGTATCAAATCAGAGATTTAAAAAATAAAAAGCCAAAAACTTTTTTGAACAAATTTTAATAAAACACTCAAAATACTTAAATCAATCGTTTAATGATTTCTTCCTTAAAAAAGATAATTGCATGAAACTTTATTCCCATGTGTCGAACATTTCAAAAAATCCTCACAATTTTACTTCAAGATTTAAAATAGTAGTGAAATTTTGTAATTTGAAAAAATTCTACTTTTCTGTCTTTTTTCAACATACAACTATTTTTAAAAAGTCTACATTTTCGTTTCCCAGGACTAAAAAACTGCAACGAAAGAATTGGAAAGTGGGTGAGTGATTTATAAATTCGCACTGTCCACCTACTCGAGAGTTTTTGGCGACGGACTTTGAAATTTTAAGCCACGGTCAAGTGATGAGGACGACACCTGAGCTTTCACCCATCTCTCCTAATTACCACACCAACTTAAGAACAAATTTCGAAAAAGGGAGTTTTTATGACATAGTTAAAGAAATCACTCACATCGCGTGCACACACACACGTAAGTGCTATCGTCCTAAGGGAAACAGGAAATTCCCATGGGGATGAAGTTATTCACTCGGTAAAAGCCCGTGCAACCCCGGGGTAAGCGGAGAGGAAAGAAACAATGAAGTCAAAGTAATTTCAAAAAATAATATTGGAAGTGCTGATTTTGTCAAGAGAAGGGAAAATGTTAAACAAGAAAGCCATGGTACGCACTCACGAGCCATGCACTCACATCGTACGTATCAGACCCACACAGAAGTGCTGGCATCAGAAATAAAGGAGGAAATTAACATGGGGATTAAGTTATACCCTCGGTAAAAGCCCGTGCAACGTCGGGCCGGGTCAGCTAGTATATATATATACCCCTTTACTTTAGTATATAAATACTCAATACTAAATTAGTATTTTACACGAAAAGACTTTTGGACACGTTAACACTCACTTTTTTGTTAACTTTTCTGTTTTATATACTGTATGCAAAAGTGACTAAATGGGTTTAATTACTAACACATTCCTTTATAAAATTTTTAATGAGCGTTTTACGATTTTGATTATCAATTTTTGTGGAAAATACACTCTTAACTCAATAATGTTATCTTTTATTAAATGATTTACGCCCAGTTATGAGAATTTATTCTTATATTTATTTTTGTTTACTTTTTGAGAAAAGAGATATCTTTTCCCTCAGTGTAGGTACGTCGGAAGGAATATTAACCCTATTCAATATAACTTGAATTTATTATTAGATACGATCAACAAGACAAATCATTAACCAAAGTTAAGAGAGGCATCCAAATATTAAATATGAATAACAATAGCGAGGCAGACGAGATTACTCTAAATAAGCAGATGACTTACGTCTAAGCAATACCATCTAATTCTTAGCGACCTAATCTAATTTCATTTCTATTGGATAAATCGTCCACTTTAATATTACAATATTCAACTACTAAGTATCCAGGCCTCGTTTAAACAATCACTGCTAACCGTAGTAGTCTAACCTCCCTCTATTCTTCTTCTAATCTAATCTCCCTAACTTTAAAGTTTCATCTCTCTACAAGACTTAATTTGCAAACTCACATCTTCTTCTTGGAAGTAAGATTTTCAATGAATTCAGACTCTTTTTGCCCAGGAGGATTAAGTTTCATTTGGACGACTAATGGGTAACATCCAGTAAGTTTCGAAACATTTCCTTAGTCAAATCTTTCCTCAGAAATGTTCAATTATTTCATTACTTTTTTTTACAGTCCATTCGGATGATAGAAACTAATAGAATATTGGGATTGGAATATCCAATTTCAATTAATATTATCAATTTTATAAGTTCTAGTAATTGATTTTTTGTTATTCTTAAACAAATAACAAAATTATCCACTTGGTAAAAAAGAAAAATATTCATTGCATTACTTTATTTAATTAACATTTGTAATGATAACTTTTAATACTTAATTTAAAATTTATGTTTATCCTATATATATACAACCCTATTAGATTCTCAGTAAAATGCAGAATGTTTTTCTTTTTTTCTATTTCAATCGAATTCACTTACTGCGTGCGTGAGATGTTAAAGATATAAAAGTAGCAATCAGTAATCAATTAAAAATAGTTTCTGTAACAAATATCACTCGAAGGACAAATATTTTTGTATTTAAAGTGCTGCAATACTGAAAATATGAAATACAGGAATTGTTCTTCCATAGATATATATTCAAACGTAAAGAGTTTCAATGCCTTAATTTTATAAGAGTTTCGTTTGCTTTCTTTCAAGTAACAGATTGCTTCCTAACTACTTTATTTCACACTTTTTGTTTTATAATGCTACAAAAACAATATTTAACCCTTTAAAGCTCGAAATATGTCTACTGGTTATTAATACTATAGGGTCCCCAACGACACTGGGAAAAATAATTTAAAAACTCCTGCTCCCACCCTGAAATGTAGAAGTTACCCGCACGATTGTGCGGGTTGGGCATTTTCTGTGATATCATCACCTGTAAAATTTTACGCGTTATACATTTTTTGGCTCCAAGTTGATAGAAGAAAAAAAGTGAATTCTACTAACATAGTCTACTGCGTAAGGAAATTATTGATGTATAAGTAATTCTTTTGTTAACTCATTATTTATTTACTACGAATATCTTTCAAACGTAATTTTTGATTCTGATGAGTATAAATAAACACTGCATTTTTCACAATATGTTTTCGAACTGCTTTCGCAGTTTTCAAATCTGCATTTGTGAGGCCTTGAAATGTCACCAACACATCGAAAATGGCTGTCTTGCCTTTTCTACTGGCATGGCTTTTTAGCAGGAGGATTCTAATACTTCGATCTTATTGCAGGAGGCATTAGTTCAAATACTTTGACAACCAACAGCAAAATTTCTTCTGCGTAAGAATTCGTTTCCTTTTAGACACCTGAAAAAACTTTTGGGTTTAAAGTTAGCACAACATTCCTTGGAAAATAATAAAATGTATCAAAAAGTCTATTATTTAAAAAAATGTAAAAAAAATTTAAAAGATACCTTAGCAACTGCCACCGGAAAACCCATCTTTTTGAGGGGGGAAAGCGATATGAATGCAGATGTCTGTGGAGAGAATAAAAATGCTATAACCTTCAACAAATGTATAAAAAAGAAAATTAATTGTAAAAAGAGGGAGAGGAAGAAAAAAGGGACTCATCCATGGCGACTCTCAAGAAAATTTGGTATTAATTATATTTCTATATATTTCATTTTTATTTGGGCTTTCTTCAAAATTATTGAAAGAGAAAAGAAAACTTACATGGCAAGTACTAACCTTTACAGTTGCAGTGACTCAAGTAACGCCCAACCCGAAAGATCGTGCGGGTATTTAAATTCTGAGTTCTACAAACAACATTAATAGAGAGAGAGTATAATTAATATTTTTAATATTTTACAAACATTAAGACAAAAATTTGTATCCAAGCAATTAGATATATATCTATAATTACCTTCTTACGGCAGATAAAAATATGCTTTCGTTATATTTGTAAACAAAGATAGTGTTAGACATTTAAAAAAAAATTTATTTTAGGATCCGAATTTTTATGGTCCTTAAGTTTTTCCAACCACGCGCCATGATCTCAAGTAAATAAACTGATTCGAACCCGACCTTGTGCGAGTTTCGAGATTTGTAGTTGGCAACGGCTGCAATGTAAATCTAAATAACTTGGCTCGTGTAAGTATCTAAGGAGACCGAGGTTGGTTGAGAAATGATCGTCGGTTTCGGACGAGGTGATTTTGCTCTTCGATTGGGGGCATATGAGATGTGCAACTGGTTTGTTGCTCAGTATTTTTTAAAGATGGTTCGAATCAGTTAACCAAAGTTTGGTAATATTATATTTCGATGATTATATTTTTTTTTAACTTAATGTTTTAATTTCTCCAGTGGCGAGAATTTTCACTTGAATTATTTAAAGAATCAAAATATTTTTAACGAAACTGCTTTATTACTATGCCTCCTCGACATTAAATTTCACTGCCAAGCTTTGCTTACGTTAATTCACCATGAAGAATTATATCAGATAGATTTGCCAGCTAAAAGTAAAACATGGACTACACAACCACCACCTGTTCATAAAAACTGATACTTGACACTTTCTGCAAACCCGCCCAATCGTTCGATCAGACCTATTCTTGCATACGACTATTCCAGAAGCAAAAACGTATGAGAATATCTAACCCACACGATCGTGTGGGTTGAGTCTTAAAGAGTACAGAAAAGTATTTAGAAAAATTAAAAATAATTGACATTTTTTAATTTTAAGTATTCTATATAATTGTTTTCCTAGAAAATAATTAAATTCAAACCTACATACACTCACTGAATAAAAAGACCGACATAAAATTTGATACATAAAACTGAGGTTCTTGAATTATTACAACAGTTAAAACATTTTCAAATTACAAACTTTCGCAATTAGTCAAGTAAAAATAATGAATATATTGCATACGCATTTTCTCCAAATAATTTCGCAAAAATTCCTGTATCAAGAATACGAAATGTTGGGGAATGTTTTCGATAAAAGAGTAATAATATTCACTTAATATTTAAGGTAACATCTGCATGGCTCGGCGATGCACGAACTATCTTTTTCCCTCATGACACCAGCATTTCTGTGTGTATGTACACGCGTGATGTGAGTGATTTCTATATAATTACGTCATTAATAAACATATAATTTCTTTTCTCATTAAAAAAATGATCAAGGAATTCACTTTGTAAGAAGAATATTCCGAAACTGCATCTGTAAGACAAAAGAACTAAGAGAGGAATTGTGTGGGCCCAATTCAACTCATTATTTTTTTAATTCCTTTTCCAGTTCGAACATAAAAAATATATCATTAAAGATAAAATTTACTTATCTAAGAATGGATGGGCTTAATTTAAAAATATTTATTTAATAAGATGCGATTTTAAAGAAACGTTTCTATAAAATTTCTTGACTTTGTATAATTTCATGACATAAATAAATACGTGAATCTCATATTTTAAAAAAAAATTGCATTTATTTTCTAATAAACAAAAATTTAATTATTTACCTATGCACTTATTATTGCGATTTTCTTTAACTAGAAATTCCTTGTATTTTTGCCACCCATTGAAATCTAGATATAAATTTCTTATTGAAATTTAGGATTTGATTGTCATATAATATTTGTTAAAAAAAAAACAATTTTCATTGAACCTTATATTTTTTATGTTTCTACTATAGAATATAAGAAAAAATTTCTACGCACAATTCAAGCCTATAAAAGGAACTGCAATTGAGTTTGGAGGGATATAACTGCATAAAGAACCTCTTAAGTTATTTATTAATTCAGATCATTTCATATAATAAGCACAGAGGTAGTGCAGAGCATTTATATGTTTGAAAAAAGTTAATTCTTCTCAATGTATTAGCTTGATATGAATAGTGTATTTTTTGTTGCAGGAGAGTACAGTTGCGTAAAGATCGACATGTCTTTTTCCCGAAACTTCTTTTACTATTTGGAGCGTGCTTACATGCCCACTACTGCTCTTGTTTTACTTTCCTGGGTTGTTTTCTGGCTGCACCCTAGATGCACCACTATTCGCTTAGGCATTTGGATTGGTATTCTCATCTCTATCACTATTGTTACGACATCCATCAATGCCAACAGTCCTGAAGTTTCCTATACAAAAGCTCTGGATGTATGGATGGGTGTCTGTGTTTTCTTTATTTTCTCCGTGCTGCTTGAATTATGCCTCGTAAACAATGCTATTACCAACCAAGAGAATGATTTGGCCTTGAAAAATCAGCTGGCTGCTGAAGAAGTAAGGATTACAATTGTACACTCTCTACTCGTACAGGATTCAGAAATTTATTAATCAGTTTATTTTATTTAATGATATTTTACAAAACACTACATAAAGATTCTTAAGACACATCAACAGTTGACTAGTAACTAATTTGTTGCCCATATCTTTTATGATAATTCTACTCAATAAGACTAGGTCTTGGATTCGATTTTAAAACCTCTCAACCACTTGCGTAGCTAGTCTTGAGTAAGCCCTGAATCCAAATTTCTTATAAACTCTTTTTGGGAGCCCCTTAACATGTTAGGCATTTTTTGGAGGCTCCTGTAGCTCGGGGGCCTCGTATAATTGATACGGCGATAGCTAAGTCTCTGCTTCCAGCTTTAATTCTGAAGTTTTCTATCGAAAAAGCTTTGGTTTCAAAACCAAACCTCAAGTATGTTTTAAAGATATCTTTCTCAAGTCCTTTGCCGAATTTCGGTTCAATCCGATTCAGTTGTTTTAATATTTGCCATTCCAATGAATGTCTAGAGAATTCCTTACTTTCGAAATCGCTAGTATAAGGGTCTTTTTATTTGCACTCTATCTAGATAAGGCATTCAAATGTTTCTTTCCCTACTTCTCTATATTTTAATACCAATTTTTATTTCTGTTTAGATGACTTCCCAATCGGATGAACATTGTAAGAGGAATCCGCTACGTAGCTACACATCCACCCCTCTGCGATGGCTGAATAAATATTCGACAAGAGCTCAGAGAATCGATGTGGTTTCGCGAGTTTTGTTTCCAGCAGCATTTGCATTCTTCAATTTCATTTATTGGCTCACATACGCAGCCAAACGCGTTTAATATGTAGCTTTCCATCAAAGTAATAAATGAAATCTCATGATTCCATTGGGTCAAAAAGGAAATGCCACCCAATTTGGACTGGAATTATGCAATTTAGATTAGAAATTTTAGATATTTTTTATTGTTTTGTACTATCTTTATACAAAAAAAATACTTAAAAATACTCACACACACAAGTAAAGATTTCATTTTTATTACATTACCATAGAATTACATTACTTTCAATAAATTCTTATGGCTGTTGTTTGTATTACATATTAATAAGATAACACATTGAGTTTTTGTGTGAATGTTACTGTTATTTTTAATCCAATGGATCTGGAGAGGACATCATTGTATCTTACACTTCAGATTCTGTTGTTTCTAATTTGCTTACATGAATTTTCTTTGTTTTAGTCAAGTAGTGCTTTCGTATTAAAGCTCTTAAAATAATCTAAAGATAACAGAAACTATTTTATTTGTGAAAAAAAATTGGAAACCTGTACTCTTTTCAAGAATTTTGGAGATTTTTCATCGGAATCTTAAACACAAGCAGCTAATTTGTATTGGATTTTAAAGAATTTTGAAATAATTCAAATATATTTACCCTTTGTAACCGAATTTATGCTAATCACAATGTGAATTTCATTGTGTTTACTAATGCTATATAAATAAAAAATATTTTGTTATCAACATGTTGTTTTGCATCTCATGGACATGGATTAAACAATACTACACTGAGGGTGAAAAAGACATTTTTGACTGTAAAACCATCAACTGAAATAACTTCAATGAATGGAATTTTTAATTATTCTAACCCATTAATGAAAACCTACACTCTTATACCACAAAATTAAATCTGTGAACTAAACATTTTATTGGGATTTTTTTTTTTTATTGTACAATATAGAATAAAATTTTTAAATATAATCAGTTATATCGATCCATTTTAAAATATTTAAACAAACCGATTCCTAAAATTTTTCCTTTAGTAGTAATATGGTAATAAAGTATAATTTAAACTGATATGTACATTGCTGGCCCCACACAAAATGCAACACCCTGAAGGAAGCATACAAACCATATGAAATTCACATCATGTGTTGGCGGAGATGAAATATGCAAATTATTAGCATTAGAGCGCAGACGCGCATCACGGACGACCGTAGCGCCACCCGCAAGCGCTAGCCGGAATTAGCGGGTTTACAAGCAAACCCGCTAATTCCGGCGAATTGGGGTTGATAGGTTCACGTGACTAAACAGTAGAACCATGGAAACACCCAGAATGTTAAGTGCGATTATTGTCCTTATCCAGAAGCCATGTTGCTTCATATATTTTTTGTTTGTTTATTTTTTTTTGCAGTGAATCGCAAGACAAAACTAATAATTTACAATCAGATCCTGGAATCACAAATATGCATTTTTTTTCCATTGTGCAAAAAAAATGCGGAAAAGTCAAAAATTTGACAATAAATTTTCAAAATTATAATTTGATTTATTTATAATAATTATTTATTATGGCGCTAAAAATGGTAAATTCAATGTACCTCTGAAATTTGTTTGTGTGTAAATTTAAGATTTAATACTTTGGAGTATTTTTTATAGACAAGGTTTCTTTTATAACAAACATATTTTGAACTTATTAGATACTGTCAAAAAAAGAAATTTATTTATTTCGCATCCTAGCTTCTTACTTCGGTTAAACAAAGAGATGTAGATTTAAAACGTATGACAGTAAAATTTTAAATTGATAATTCATTTATAATAAGGATAAAAGTTATAACTTAAACTTATAACACAAGCTAAATATACAGTAACAATGAAAATTTAATTAATTGGAATATTTTTATGTAAAGTTACAAGTATTTTCAACTTATCAGATATTGTCAAAAAAAAATAAAATCTCTACATTTATTCTGCATTCATGTTTATTGCTTTTTTTTGTACAAAGACATGCAGGCATAAAATTTTGATAGTAAAATTTTAAATGCATGATTTATTTATTATGTACACTCATGTGAATAAATTAAGGATAAAGATCAGGCAAAGAAAGAGACAGAATCAAAACAAATTTGACTTATTTGTAGTCTATTTATTAAACAAAAGGTAAAGAGCAAAAAAGATGCTATATGTTTGACATAATTAATGAATATTGCGATTTTTACTCCCTGGACCAAATTTCAAAAAAGAACCTATTCACAAAAAACAGTATAACGTGGTTAGTATGATGGTTAATGCGGAGTATGTCTCCCGGACGATGCAATACAGGCCTTACAACGCCTACGCATGCTGAGTATCAAATTATCAATCTGATCTTGGGGAATATTACACCACTCATCAAGCAATGCCCTCCAAAGTTCCGGTAGACAGGTGGGAGGGGGTTGATGGGCTGCAATTCCTCGGCCAAGCATATCCCACACATGATCTATTGGATTCAAGTTCGGTGAGTATGCTGGCCAATTCATACGGGTGATATCCTCCGATTGAAGGCATTCGTCTACAATGTTTTCACGGTGAGGACGGGCGTTATCCATAAACAAAAATTCAGCACCCATGACGCCCCGAAACAAACGTACATGTTGTTCCAGAATGACATCCCGATAAATGTGAACTGTCATCATTACAATTCTGAACATGCAGGTCAGTTCTGGAACCACGAATAATTCCTCCCCAAACGAGCCATCCTGCACCACGGTAACGGTGTCGTTTAATGGTGTTCTCTTGGTGGTAACGGGTACCTGGCGCTCTCCATATGAAAGTCCGTCGAGAATCACACTGCAAACTAAACCTGGACTCATCGGAAAACATCACACAAGACCACTGTTGCGGTGTCCACAATGCATACTCTCTACTCCAGGTTAATCACAGGCGACAGTGAGTTGCGGTAAAACCTACATCTGACAGGCCTACGAGCATATAGACCAATGTGCCCTAAGCGTCTGTACACGGTCTGCCTTGAAACTGCCATACCGGTAGCTGAAGAGAGCTGACGATATAGGTCTGATGCTCTGCTCCGTCTGTTTCTTTTGGTAGTAACTGCCAAATACCAGTCTTCATTTGGCGTTGTAACTAGGGGGCGACCTGTGTTGTAACATCTACTCACATTACCATCATCTTGGAATCGTTGCCAAAGCCTGGAGATGACACTCTGGGCGATTCCAAGTTAATCGGATACTTCCCGCTGGGTACGTCCACATTCCAGTCGTTCGATAATTCTACCACGTAATAAATCATCCAAATGCTTCCTTTGTGCCATAACTATGCGGTTATTGCACTGAAAGGCTTTTAAAGCGCTTGTGAACAATTTTACTTCCTTGCCACCATTCCTCCTATACCACTCTCTTTCACTCTCGTCATTGTGACGTACTATCCGCGCCATCTGGCGGTTTCCAGTAATTTGCATATTCTTCTTCAAGATTTGTGTGATAATTCTACAGGTGAAATTTTTATTTTAGAGTTAAATTTCTGTGTGATTCTGAATTATCCTTAATTTATGGACATGAGTGTAGTTAAAAATGGCTATTTAATGTTACTGTTTAATTTGAGAGTAAAACTTTCATCCCTTGGAATACTTTTATGTACTATAAAAGCAATTTTCAACACTCTTATTATGTATTGTCAAATTATATATAAATAAATAAAATCTCAGAATTTTTTTCGCATTCTTGTTTTTTTTAAAATTTATTTTTAACTTCATTTAAATTTCTTTTTTAATATCAGTTTTTAAATTTCGTCTTCGTCCAGCGTGCAGATTCTGCAAATATTCTTGAACAAATCAATATCGGCAGTAATGTATCATGGGAAAATTATAATACGTACTAGCTTCTTATCCCCATTTGCACTGCTCCAAAGTTGGTACAAAAATCATACCCGCTTTTTAAACCGTTATAATACCGGCTCGTAGTGTAAACGGGACTAAAAAGGATTAATGCCAGTATTTTGCCGGCAACTTTCGAACATGTAAATGGGGCTATAAGGGGTAAACAGATTGGCAATTAGAAATACTTTTTTTTCGTAAGCTATTTACCTATGCTTCGTGGAAGATATCGGGCGTCTTTTGATTAAGCTTCTGAATTCGACCGAGGAAGAATAGTAGCCTAGAGGAACTACGAATTATCCTTCAGAGAAATCGGTCAGCGTGTTAAGAGAAACCAAGAAACTGTGATGTGGATCTGTCATCGCTGGGTGCAGGAGTAAACGACAGACTGACGAAGCTGATCTCACCCACCTCGTTGCACCCCTTCCCGTGATGACAGGCGGATTGTGCGCATGTCAGTTATGGATCGCGCAGCCACATCATGAACCATAGAACAACATATTCAGTCTGTTAGTCATCATTTGGTGTCCTCTCGTACCATTCGACGCCGTTTGCAGCAGAGTGGAATGTCCGCATGGCTTCCATTGAATCACTTACCCTTGACTGGAAACCACAGACATTTGCACCGCCAATAGTGCGATGAAAGGCATACATGGACAACGGAATGGAACAACATTGTGTTTACTAACTAATCACGCTTCTGTCTGAAACATCACGATGGTCAGATTCGAGTTTGCAGACATCATAGTGATAAGCTGCTGAACAATTGTGTTATGTATCGTCACATTGGTCCTGCACCCCTAAGTGGTATTGGATTTCACTGCCGCACCCCTTTAGTACGCATAGCTGGTACTCCGAACAGCCAGCGTTACATCTCAGAGGTGTTCGAGCCTGTGGTCTTCCCATACATTCAGCACTTACCATCTGCCATATTCCAACAGGATAATGAACGACCACACGAGACACGCAGTGTTAATGCTTTTTTTCACCAGATTGAATTGCGCCTTTGGCCTGCTTGTTCTCCCGATTTATCGCCAATCAAAAACGTGTGATCCATGCTTGCACAACGAATGATCCAGGATGCACTCTCCACTGCTACACCGTATCAACTTTGGCAATATGTGGAAGTCACATGAACTACTATGTACCAAAGATACACCCAAAGCTTCTTTGATTCTAGGCCAAGGCGTGTTGTAGTGGTTATAGCCAACAATGGTGGCTACACTAACTACTTATTTTGTCATCATCTACACGTCATCCGCCAAATAAATTTCGCTTTGATATCTCTGGTCCTTCTAGGTGTTGTATTTTATGTTGTTAACAGTGGACACATTAAATTATTTAAATTTCTGTCAGTTTTTAATAGTAATTATCAATGCAGTACTTAAAATCCATAAATATACTCATGTCCAAAATTAAGGTCGTAAACATATTCTTCGTCTGAATTTTAAAATGTCCCCAGTGATAATGATAGAATTTTTGCAATTTTTATATTTTGAAACATTTTGTCTGCAGTTTTGTAAATATTGCATTAAAACAAAAAGTTAATCTCTTTGCAGTGAGAAGGACTTCAAATACACTCAAGAGCCAAAAGATTATGACCACCTGTCAATAACGGGTTGGCCCGCCTTTGGAGAGCAACACAGTCTTAACCCGCCTTGACATGGATGCCACAAGTCCTTGGTAGATGGCCAGAGACAGATTGTGCCAGATGTTTAAGCAACGGTCAGGCAAATCCGAGGTATTGTGAATTGGTGGTCTTTGAACTCTGAGCTGCCGTCCCATGACATCCCAAATGTGTTCTATAGAATTGAGATCCGGTGAGTTAGGTGGCCAGGACATCAAATGGAATTCAGCATTATGTTCCTGGAACCACTCCAACACAATTTTAGCCTTGTGACACGGGGCGTTGTCCTGTTGGAACATCCAATTTCCAGCTGGAAAAACCGAGGCCATGTAACGCTGCAACTGGTCCGTAATAATGTTCAGAAACCCTGTAGTATTCATGGTCTGATCTACCATAACCACGGGTATCAGAGACGCCCAAGAGAACGTCCCCCAAAGCATAATACCGCCACCACCGACCTGTGTATGACCTACTGTACATTGAGGAAGCAACTGTTCGCCTGGAAGACGGCGTATCCCGACATGGCCATCGGCGTGATGAATGACAAACCGTGATTCATCTGACCAGGCAACTCTTTCCCACTGATCCATGGACCAGTCGCGATGTTCCCTGGCACAGCGCACGCGCAGTTGCCGATGACGCTTGGCCAGCAAAGGCACACGAGTGGGACGTTTTCTGCGTAGCCCCATATCCAACAGTGTCCTCTGAGCAGTGTGCTCCGATACTATTCTACTTGGCCCTGCATTGTATTAGGTTGTCAGCTGAACCACTGTCTGGCTCCGGTTTTGCTTCACCTTGCGGGACAGTCTCCGACGACCTTTTTCTTCGATAGCGTGTGGACGTCCAACACCATGTCGTCTACTGCTGGTTTCAAAGTCATTCATCCACTTTGTATAAGTACTAGCAACTGTAGTTCGCGAACAACACACGAGTCGTGCAGTTTCGGAAATACTTGGGCCGAGCCTTCGAGCCATTTCAATCTGCCCTCTATCAAAGTCGCTCAGATTCACAGCCTTTCCCATCACACACAGAAGTAAGTGAAAGAATGACTCTTCAGACTCTCCAGCAGCAGTTAAATAACACTTCCACCTGATGACGTGCCTTCCACGTCATCCAGGCGAGTTCATTGCAAAATGTAGGGGTGGTCATAATGTTTTGGCTCTTGAGTGTAATTGTTTAGATGATTCCTTGAGATGGAGACCAGTTGGCAGGCTTGAAGCTAGCCAGTCTCAAGAAGAGGTACCTCGATGGTTGAAAGGGGCCCGAAAGTAGTCTCTCGGTTATGAAATCAATTCCGTACAAGTAGTATTGTCACCAGAAAGGTTAGCCAAGGTTGCCACAGAGAATTGGCATGTGCACAGGATCTTTACTTGTCATTAAGCGCATGACGACAAGATGGACAATGGCTCATTAGTTTGCTCACGACCTTGCTGCTGTGTCTATAAGGAAAATTTCAAGGCACATTGTCTGTAGACTAGTCTTTACGCCCGGCGTCCAGTTTGGTGTGTCCCTTTGACTACATCCTGCAGAAAAGGCCGGATGTTGTGGATCTGAAAACATCAGTCACGGACACTACAAGAATGGGGGTGTGTTCTTTTCAGTAATGAATCGAAATGTACCTGAAAAAGTTATTCCCGTCAAATCTTTCCCTTGAGAGAAAATGGAGCTCGCTTTCATCCCACCTACTAAGCAAAAATTAACAGATTTGGGGCATAATGTAGGGCAGTCATACACCATATTGTATGTTTTCGATGCGGGTACTGTAAACTCACAACGATATAGTACGGATGAGATCCTGGAAGCCTATGGATCGAAATTTATAATCAAGATATCTGGTTAAGTTCAACTTATCCGGTTCCTGGGTCCATGGGCATCTAGTTGATAAACCGGCACTTCTCACATTGTTAGACGAATTTCATGAAGAAGTGAATGTTCACCGTATGGACATACCCTCGAGTTCTAAAGATCACAATTCTATTGAATATGTTTGGAATGGTCAAGAAAAGCACTTCCTTAGCGTAGCTCTCCTCTTAGAATGCCACCAGGAGATAAAAGTCGCGCTTTTGGAAAAGCAGACTTTGCTGCCACAAATACTTATTGACACCCTTGTACACAAAATTGCAGCTCTTTTTGAGGCTTGTATAGTAGTTCACAGTGGTCAAATCCATATTAGATAGACTTTTCTCGAGGTAAATGCTTTATCTCTGGTTCATGATTTCACACCTTTTGATGTAACTTGTATCTTAATTTACAATTAAAATCTTTTCATTTTGTTATGTTACTATATTCTTTCTGACATTGTAATACTTCTCTGTGCTGAATTTCGTGGCAACACAGTAAGTAGTTTACAGATTTTATGTTTGTGACTTTAATTTTTGACATGAGTGTATATCCATGCATTAAATTTAAAAAGAAAAAGTTTGCAACCACCTTTTTCTCTCAATTTTGTTTTTAACCATAATCTTAAAAGTCTATTGTATCTCTTGATCATGAAATAACTTACATATTCCAAAAATACAATGTATTTAATAGATAATATTTGTAAAACTATTTTTCACTTACTCCAAGGGCTAGCAAAACCTACTTGTTCACTGGAATCCATACCGAATAATGTAAATTGCACATTTTCATAACTTGTTCCATTATGTCACTTATTTCATTGTGTGTGAATGTCATTCATCAGTCATCAAGAATAAATACATAAATTTGTCAAATTGTCAGGATGATGATCATGGTCCAATGTTCCAGACATTTTTAAGCATGTAGAATATTAACAATTTGACACTTTATTCGAATTGTACCAAATTTTTATAGATTTGACTTTTGAATTCGAAAAAAATTCAATTACTAGCTGTGACCAGCTGCAGTAGTTCATAATTTGCGTTTCATCATCTTTAAAACGATGAAACAAATGAACATATAAAGAATAAATTAATAAAAATTATTATTTATCATGGTTCTTAAGGTAAATTCTATAAAAATTGCTCTCTGTTATCGTTTATATTTTGTCCACTTACGCATGTCAATTTCATAAAGTCATTTACATCTCTTCTATTAACTCATTTCAAACATAAATGCATTACTTTAAATCAAGTTTCTTAATGAAAAAAGAAGCAAGATAACTCTCGGAAGGGAGAATCTCAATTGAGTGGAATTTATCGAATGCCCTTTTCAGATTAAATAAGTCAAGTAAGATGAATGAGAATTTTTTTTATTTAAGAGTCGATTTAGAACCATTCTTTATTCTGGAGATTGTAAAACAAAGATCGAATACTTTCTATTCTTAATTCGAAATGAAAAATTCGATTTGTAAAAGACTCGGGATTAGGGATATGTCACGTTAAATTATGGGCACAAATTCAACTTGTGGACTATTTTGGAATAAAAGCGGAAGATTTAATACATTTAAGAGTAAATTTTGGGATGTGATATGTTTTGAAAATATCTTTTCTTTTCAAAATTCATTCAACAACGTTTTAATTTAAAGGTAGTTTGAACTAATCTAATTTTCATTAGATTCTTACGAAGACTGAACAAAACTCGGGATGCAGTAATTCATGTTCAGAAAATACAGTATTTCCTACCCCAGGATGCAGTACTTTAAAAAACACTCATTCAAATTCTCATTCAAAAACCACAACTTGTAATATATTTTTGTATATTAATGAAAAGAGACTGTTTCTTTGAATATCATCAAATTAAGTTTATGTGTAAAACTTGTTTTTATTAGTAAAAAAGTAAAGATTTTATAATTTTCTAAAATAAATATTTTGCGCTGTAAAACATTTGATTTTCTGATTTTTTAGCATTTTTAGAAGTTAAAACTCCGTTAAAATAGTCATACGATCATTTTGCATTTTGAGAATATTTTAAACCTTCATGTACTGCCCATAGTTTCAAATACCAATTCAATTAACTATCTATAACGGAATAAATTTCCCAGAGTTTAGTATTGTATTTATGTATATTCGTCAATTCTTATTCTAGTGACTCTAAGAAAATATTGCACAAAAAAATTGCTGTTAATTATAATGCGGTAGATAAAGGGTTAATATATTCTTCAATTGTCATAATGGTTCTGGAGAAAGTACATTATGTTGTCAACAGATCAGTTAATTAACTTAATAAAAAAAACTAATGAACTTCTAAAAAAACTTTTTTCCCATCATAAAATTCATTTTTCATTGCGTATCTCAGTTTTTGATTTCAAATTTCATCAAATTGAGCTTCACATTTTCTAAATTGTGGAAGGTTTAAGAACTGTTAACTGTGAGTTTCACTTACATATGAGAATAAAAAGTTTATTCAACACTCTTCTCTCTCTCTCTCTCAGATCTTTTGCACAAAACTATGTACACTTTTTTCCAGTTCAAAAATTATTAAAAAATGAAAAAGTAATATTATTTAGGAAAAAATAAATTAAATACAGTTATGAAAAAAATTAATTGCAAAATTTTCCTCTAAAAAATCCCTAAGCCTAAATTTTCATGCGAATTTTTCCAATGATTCCAAAACATTCGACGCCAAATCGTATGATCGGAGCCGTTTATTCATTTATAGATCGTATATGCATGTGTCTGGCATATTAATTTTCAAAATAAAGGATTTTTACTTTATATATATATTGATGCGAATACATTCCTGTTTAAAATTATATATGTTGAATGATAAAACGATAGTTAGAAAAGTAGGTATATCTTTTAAAAAAATTCGCTCCTTGACGCACATTTTTACTGTGTTACGACCCTCATGTACAGATGGCGCTAGTAGTCATCTATTTGTTTACATTTTGTATTCAGTATTCCTGTGGACTCCAGCCACTTAGCACGACGCACCAACCGTCGCTCAGTAAACATATCATTGAATTCCGCGTTTTGTTTGTTTGAGTAGATAAGCTATTCATGACTCAAAGTTTACTTCTAAACTATTCTATATACATTAGTAGTAGTATCAAACTACACCGCTTTAAGAGCATCTGTGTTGGATCCTGGGTAAGTTTCGATGAATTCGTGGAAAAATTACGAGTGCATTGGACATGCTCAAAAGCATATGGATAGACTCGAGTGTTAGACTTTAGAGTACACCCCGAGCAAATAAATTAAGGGATGGATAAAGCTTCGGTGGCTCACTAATGTTCGAATCATTTTTTTTATATATAACATGGTTTCATTCTTCCGAAGATTACCGACGATTTGCAAGCTGCTATTTGGGTTATTTATTTTTATTTTTGGTCTTCAAACGAGAATCGTAAACTTTGTATTGTAGATGTAAATTCAGTGTTTCGAAAGGCAGAAGGTGAAGGCAACTAAAAAGCACTATCACCATAAAACACACATGTACCGTATACAATAATGAGTGAAATTATGCCAATTTTTAGAAATTAAGTTGATCTTGTTTTGGTTAAAATATGTCTGCATGGAAAAATGAAGTGCTCCAAAGAATCAGTTAACAGTACTATATGGACAGAGATCTCAAATGCTACAATGTGGAACTAAAAACTTGAAAACTGGATTTTAACAAGGCTATTACACATTTCTCTCAGTCTCCAAATTAATAATTAATCAATATGGAATTGAACCACGTTTCATGCAATTGAGAGAGTAAGCTACCTACCTCAAAAAAATGTTTGATTCTTAAAAATACTGAAAAAATACGAAAATTAGATGAGTCCTTTGAATGTTGAGGGAGGAAAGAAATGCTCATATATATGTAGAAAATATTAAAAATAATAATTTAAATAAACTCAGAGATAACAAATTTTAGCTCTGTAGCTTGTTTTTCAAACTGAAATTTTTTTCACTGTATGTACCGTTTGTTCAACAACTAGTTCATGCATAAATCTCAAATTTTCAGTGAGTAATTTCTAATATGTTTAAATAGTTTATTGAATGGAAAAAATTGGACAAGATTTTAAAAGTTCATTTTTATTTATTATTTTTAGCGGAGACAAAATCCTTCCTTGAAGTTTTATTGATAGTATTAAAATAACACACATAACTTACTGTAAAAAATTATTCCTTGTGAAATAAGTAGTTTTTGAGAAAAACTACATTAACTTATGTTATTCAAATTGGGCTCCAATGAGCGTGTAAATCGTTTGTGGGAGGAATAGGTTTTCTGATTTCCCGGTCTTTTTCTCTTCCCGAGAATTTCCGTGAAACACCGGGAAAGTAAGAATCATTCCCGGGTATTCATCAAAATTTCTAAAAATTCATAAACAAGTTTTTTAAATGGTATCAACAATAATTACATAAAACAAGGATATACATACATTCCAAAATTAATATTCATTTATATATCGAGCTAAAAAAAATACGCACAAATAAAATGTGTCAATTGTTCATTTTTTAAAGTATAATTTAAGGTAAACGAATACGTGCGGAGCCCTTTTTTTGAAAACATCATTTAGAAAAACATTTGCACCCTTTTAAACTTCAGTTTATATGTAAATAAACAATGCTTATCTAATATTTGCAATAAATCATTTAAGTTTCAGAAAATTGGTAAATTTGTAGGAAATTTTAAAGAAATTTAAAAGACATTCAAAAAATTCTACATGAAATTTCAATGACCTAATTTGTATAAATTTAGTATCAAAACAATCCTTATGTAAGTATCCAGGACATGAAGTAAATTCTTTTGGTTGTATAAAGAAATAAAAATTCCAGAACTAGTCGAAGAGCCAATACAAGAAATTTGCCATGCTTTACAACACCGTTACACAAATACCAGGTCATAATTTAAAAATTATTTTTATTATGATCATTCTTTTACTTCACGCCCTAGAAAACATTGTGAGAAAAAATGGTACCAAGTTTCAAAGATATTTAATGGTAATATTTTGAGTTATTTTTGAAATTTTCAAAATATACGAAAAAAATGATTTTGAAAACAATGGATTTTTAATACAATTTACCCCATGTATTTTTTATTATTCATTTACACAATTATTTACTTAAAACTCAACAGTTTTATAACTTACACCTTCTATCAGCTCATTTTTAATCATTTTTTTTTCTTTTTAGCTAATCTATTTTTTTTTCTGGCAACTTTTTCCACAGTCAGAGAATGTCGTTTAGACTCTGTTTTTCGAATTTCAACAAGTTCTGAAAAACCTTTCAGTTATTACACCAACTGTCACACCGAAACGTTTCAAGATATCTATCCATCCCTGAAATCCCTTATTGAACTGAATTACTGCCATGTGTCCTCCTAATCGTAGTGTTTATAATGAAACAAAAAAATCTTCTGGAATAAATTTCTAAAGGATTCCATCGATACATTCATTTGAGTTTTGTGTTTTTCTGGTAAACATTTTTTAATAAGTTTTGATCACATAACTACATATATATTGGTTTGATACTGTTGATCAGATTTTCGGGAAGTCCTTTAGATTTATCCCTGTAGATCTTATCCTTTGTTGATATTTACACCAATTATCCGGTCCCAGGACAGTGGTCAAGCATTTGTTGTTTTGCATTTGGGCAATAATGGAAAATTGCTGCAATAACTGTACGCTGCATGCCTTGTAAATCATTTACATTGTCACGGATAGCAATGCCATAATAATTTTGTAACTTGTCGATAAAAGCATCCGTCAGTTTTCCTCGACCTCCTAGGCTTTTTCGTTTGGATTTCAGTTTCCTTCAGTTTGTTCCTCAGTCAGTCCTCAAATGAGTTATGTTTAGGTTTCAGTTTCAGTTCCGACACGCTTTTTTATGTGACCAATAAATACATTCTTATTTTGTTACGGTGTTCTCACCATAAATATCTTTTACAGCAGCATACCCCCTTAGAGTCTCCATCGCCAAAAAAATTTGCATGCTGCAATTTTCTCATTTCGACAGAACGTTTTAAGAAACGATAAACACCTACGGGTTCTACAGTACCAGATGACCCTATACGTTTTGTACAATAATGAGTGGTGTTTAATTATTTGTCTTTTGAATTGTCTACACACTCTTTTGACATGAATTCAACGTTTAACACCTTCCCAGTATCTATTGAGATAACAGGCACACACATCCATTCAAGAAGGAATATCAGCTTCGTTGCCTTGTGCCAACCATCAACACACCACATTAAGAAAATTCAGCATTATTTTTATTACCATTAATTTCCAATGAAGCTTCCTTCATTGTATTGCATGCTACGTTGCTAGCTGGAAATTCAAGCTTTTTTTCCAGGAGACCGAATGCTTTCTTAGATGGTACATCTACACAGATAGCAGAAAGAAGTGTTTTGGCCGCAGAATGTCTTTTACCAATGATTCTCATATCAAAAACAAATTCAAGTTCAACCTAAATACAATATGGAAACTGTTACGGCGTTGATGAACGATAATTACATGAACCTGAATGATTTTTTACTAACTGTTGTTCATTCTGTAGATAAAATTATGCGTTATTTGAATGGATACCGTAAATGTAAAGACTGTTTCGTTTCAAATGTGACCCGAGTTTTTTTATTCACCAGAACTGTTGGAAAGTAAAACCTTATGTTTACTAAAATATATCACAGGCATGTAAAATAAATGATTGAATTTCATGATCAAACCCCGAAAACTTTAATAAAAAAAAAGTAAAACAAGCCTTACAGTAGTCGCATATGATGTGTAACATCTGACATGTTATCGTGGTAAATATGCAATAGTAACTTAAATCCTGAAAAAAATGAATCAGGTATGATTGGAAATAATTTTCTATCGAATAATACACACATCTTTAATAAAACTTTTATTTAATTAACACAAGGAGTACTGCAATTTTTGATCAAAAATAATTATTCTTGTTCAATTTGGGATAAGCGGAGACTGTGAGTGAGTGAATATTAACATCGCACTGTTCAGTTACACGAGAGCTTTTGGCGACGGACCTCGTAATTTTGAACCATGGTCAAGTGACGAGGACGACGATTGAGCTGGCATCCCCTCTCCTAACTACCCCCACTAGGCTACCACGGCCGGAGACACAATAGATTTATGATAATTAAAGTATAACACATATACTTGTGTTTTCAAAGTATTTAAAAACCGTTGAAAAACAGCGTCAATAGCAGTGCCATTGTTAGCTGTCGAAACATTTCGACTTGTGTTCATTTATTCATTGATGAATTAATCTTAAATGCGTCATTTTTTAGAATCTGGATTACCCATTGGCATCTTATCAGTGCGTCGATATGGTCTGGTTTGCAAAATGTAAGTTTAGCCAATTGAAGGAAATCTGGAAGAACTAAGTTTGAAATATTTTCTGCGAAAGAAGGTGTTAAGTCAATGATATTTTTCACTAAAAAGAGCTCAATATTCTCTCTGAAATTTGCATCAGTATAAGACACAAAAGTACACTTTTTGAATCGAAGAGTTTGTGAGAAATTATTTAATCTGGTGTGAAACCTCTAAATCAATTCTCAGCTGTTTTGGTAAAATGGAGCAATGAATGATGCTTCTTTCTACAGATCCGATAAGAGAATTTAGAAAAACAGTTTTTATATTTAAGTTTAACGGCTAGAACAGTGCTTCTCAAATTTTCCATATTTGCGATCCAACTTTCAGTCATAATTTTCAGCGTGCCCCCTTCATACAACAACAATGTATTGAATGCAAAAATTATGTACTTCGAAGCTATAGCTACAATGCGACTTTAATATTATAAACTGCACATATTATGAATATATGTATTATATTTTGTATATGACAAGCCCATGTAAGTCACTAGTAATTACTAAACTTGTCTTTAATTTAGTACTGATAAATCAATTATTTAATACTTTTTGCATAACGATACATATGTAAGTATCTTATATAGTGTGAATTTGTCTTTTATTTTTTATCATGTCAGAATGTATTTTGTTTTTCTTCCTTTTGGTAAATTGATAATTATTTTAAATCTTTTATTTTGGACTTTTCGATATGCTCGCATTCCCCCACCACCACATAGGGTTGTCATGCCACGCAAGGGGGGAGCACCCCTTGTTTGAGAAACGCTGGGTTAAAGCATAATTTTTTCACATGCACCAGTCTTTTTTTTTAATTCCATTTTCAGAAAAACTAGACAACTGGTAACTTAATCTTTTAGTCGCCAAATCTTGAAATGATATATGGAATTAGTCACCAAATCTGGAAATCCTTATTCCTGATGATTCTTATCAGGAGTATGGAACAAAATTTTGAAATTATTGTATTGTCATCGATCCTTGACAAGTGAGCGGAATTTGGAATTAATCGGACCTCTTAAAGTGGGTAAAAATCACGTTAAAAGATTCCGTTATATACAAGTGAAACTTATAAATGCGTGTTAAAAAAGGTTGGTGGTTTGATGGCTACTAAAGTTGGACCCCAATGCAAGGGTAGCGAAGAGACACCCCCAAGCGCGCTAATTGGTCAAATCAAATAGCGCGCTCCCCGACTTCCTGTTACACATTTCCGTCCCTTTTCAAGAAATCACTCCTACAAAAATCCAGCTACCGATAAGAAAGATGTTACACATCAAAAATATCTAAGTTAAAGTATAGTAATTGTCTGTCAAAGAAAAGTGAAGATGTTTCAAGAAATCTTTCTTCTGGATTCAAACTACGGTTGTAAAGAGTCCATAAGCAATGAATCTTTTCCATTCATTTGCGTCAACATGCATAGTTTAGTGACTGTACGCTTATTAGAATTTGCTGGAAGGAATAATCTGTATTTGCGTTCCGAAATGCTGTATTACTATAGTTAAAGTTAATAGGTAATTTCAAAAGAGAGAGAGAGTGTGTGTGTGTGTGTGTGTGTGTGTGTGTGTGTGTGTGTGTGGTGTGTGTGTGTGTGTGTGTGTGTGTGTGTGTGTGTGTGCGTGCGCGCGCGCGTGTGTGTGTGTGTGTGATATCTATTAGAATAATAATTAAAGAACTATTAAAATATATAAAATTTAAATTGGTGAAGAATCTAGGTTCATTATTTGTATCACATTATAGTACATTATTGTTATTGCTCGAATGCAGTAAATGTTGAAAATGCGATGTTTTGCTTTAAGGTACGGGATCTTCAACCTTTAACGCTTGTGGGTCATATCAATAAATCCACAATAATCCGCGGGCCGCACAACTGTCAAAAATATTAATGTATTCAGCAAATTGAAATAAGAACGGGAAGTAGGTTTTACAAGACTGATTGACAAGGAAGAGATGATGTTACAGATTTGTATGTATATATCGGTTTCAGAAACCTTAAATGGAAGTCGAATTAAAATACTTCGTGTGTGTTAAAGATTAAAATCCGCCTTTTCTTCTGAAAACTTCTTTGATTTTATGCATAATCAGAATTTTGATACTTAATTTTTTTTAAAAAATGGAATAAAATGTTTGAAAAATTCTTCATTTAAAGAAATTTTTTATTTCCATTGGGTATTTTAACAAAATGTTTTGAATATCAAGAATAAGAGAAAAAAAATGTTTCCTGAAATTGCCATAGATTGAAATGAAGTGCTTTCATTCATTTGAAAGTAACCTCTACTCTAAGGTAATGCCCATGAGGATTTTTTGCCTTGTGAAATTTCTCGAAGGACTTCAAGGAATCAATCGGGTTGGCGAGTGTTCATGGTCACGAACGCATCCTCAAATTTGGGAATCTGAAATATTTTCAAAGACTTCACATTGCTGTGATGTGCAAGTTTTGTGACGTTTGTTGCCTCTATTATTCCTTTAATGTGCAACTTTATTAAAAATTGAACCCACTTTATTACTTATGAATCACAGAAAAACGAAATACATAGAAACATGCATAAAAAAGTTGAATGCTTCTACTTGAACTATTTATTTGGGATAAATACTTTGAAAATAATGATTAGCCTTTTATAGAATCCTATTTGAAATCATCGACAAGCACGCAATGGGTCCGATCGACTGAATCAGGTTTTACTTTCGACTACAAAGCATTCATGTGGGAAATTACTTTCGTATCAAGAAGCAGGATTTCAAAAGACTTTAAGATAAATACTTATTTTGCCTGTCAATCAGTCAACTTATTTTTCGAGCACAATAATTTAACACATGACCTTAATCAAAAACCAAGCTTGTACAATATGAATAACCTGAGTATAAGATGTTTGTACAATACTATACTATTTTTCAGTTTAAAAATATGCTTTTTATATAATAAATGGGTTTTTAAGACTACTGAATGATGAAAGAAATCTATCCATGGCGCTTTTTGTGTGATCCACTTTTGTATTATTACTTTTGTAAATAACTTTTAACATATAAGCTTGACTTGAGTTGAATGACATTATATCTATTAAAAAGAGGCAATTTTTTATTAGTTAAAAAAATCCTATTTCATTTGATTTGACGTCCTTCCGAACCATGGTCCAGTGATACTTCAGCTATCACCTCCTCTCCCATTTGACGCCAGTGGGGCTTCTCAACAAGGTGGTCTTTCGACAAGGTTTTGTGACCAGACCACTTGATTATTTTTGAACAGAGCTGTAGCTCTTTACATTTCTTTTAAGAAGACGTATTTTGCTATGTTTTGCCATTTAGATAAAAAAACATCTACTAAATGGAATGTGCTATAGAAAAATAATAAAAAACACTAAGTAGAGTAAAATCTTTTATTCCAGGGTTCAAAACTGTACACGAAATATGTGCAAAAGCAGTATAAAATGTTCATTGTACATGTGCATTGAAGTGCAGGGTCATTAGCTTGGTCCCAGTTTCTTCGCAGTTGTCCTTTCATCTCTCTAGCTTTCTGAGGACATCCTTCGGGAACCGCAGAAACTCATCCGCACCCAGAAATTGCACAATTTTCACAAAAACAAATGGCATCACGAAAATTGCTTCCTCTTATTATACTTTGATAATCCGTATTAAAAGTCAAAATCATAGTAAACATAAAGAAATGGTAAATTTCATACCAATATCATTTAATCCGTGGCTATACTTAATTATACCTGAAATTGTTTCCGAAAAATTCCAATTAATTTCCTAAGCTTTTAATATTTTGGGGATTTTGAAGTAATTGGTAGTTAGCAACAAAGATAAAAATTTACCTTTATAAGAGGTTAAATAGTAATATAAATTTCACTTTGCAAGATTTATGGTTTTGTGTTTTCGTTGCTTTTTGAAAGGATTGGGTAGATTAAATTAGAAAAATAATTAAAAAGTTATTCCATGAAACTTGAGTTTTAATGAATCATTTGAACATGAAACCTTTGTTGCTTGCATTTCATATATTGGATAGTGATAAGAATTTTAACGAACTATTCGTTGAAAACAAAATCTTGCGTTGAAAATAACAAACAAAATAAAAAACTAATATACTATATATTAGTATACTAGAAATAAATAAAGCAAAATTGTTTCAAGCCAGTAGCATTAAGGCAAATGAATGTTAGTAAACTAAAATTGACTTTCTAAGGAAGTGTGTTTTAAATAATGGTGCATAGTAATAATAAAGTACAAAACTGTGCATATTAATGAAGAATGCATAGTTTTTAATTTAACTTCAATGAAATAAATGAGATTCAACGATGGCTGTACACAAGATCAATAATATGTCATATTTCAAAATGTGTATATCTACTGAAGAGTGATATCATTTCAATTCCTACTGAATTAAAAGAAAAGACCTAGGCTGGCTTTTCTTTTGAATCAATTTTTCACTGCATTACTTTACATTTAAAGAAATTATATTACGCAATTTTGTGATTTAAATGAGTTTCTGCTTCACATAAACGCTCTTTAATTTCAAATCACACAGACGTTTATTAACACTGCACTTTTACAGTCTTAAACTGCAACATAGAATCGAATGAAAAATTTGCACAGAATAAGAGCACCAGCATTTAACAATATTAACATTTCCAATATTTTATTCAAAATGAAACAGATTCTTGGATTTAATGGATCTTAAGGAACAAAGAAAAAAAATTATATTTCTGCATAGATGTTAAATACAAAAAACTAAAGCACTCATACTTAAAATAAAATGTATATTATATAGATTAAGTAATATATCGCAATGTATATGTAATATATTATAAGCACCTTTAATACAAACAAAATATCCATCTATTTCAATACAATTGTACTAAATTAATAGGAAAATAAACTATTGTTTTTGAAATTAAAAAATCTTTATATTAAAAAGAATTATTCAAAATTTCATAGAAATGTGAGTAATAAAGTATTTAAAAATTCTCATTAAAATTTTAACTCCACTAATGTTCAAAATTAAGACAAGAAAAATGTTTCAGTCGTCAATGGAAAACTTTTGATGAAAATAATGCTTCATGGATGCATTATAGTTTTCACATAAAAACGCAAATAATGTAATAGATAACCTTCCAGTAATAGTCAAAGAAAGAAGAAAACATTATATCCGTTTTTATAGTCAAAAAAATTCGGAAGAGGCTTTATACAAGCGCATTTATGTTAAAATTCCTATTAATTAAATTAAACTATTAATTAATGAAAGACATTTGACTTTTTTTTATTCTTAAGCTGTTCATATGCTTGTTATACAGTGACTGGTGTATTTCGATAATCCCCATTCTCATTTTCTTGGCAACATTTTTTGGTACTAAAAGATTTGAGTCGGTAAAATATATTTTTGTTTCAATGTTATTTATTTGGCTGCTGCTTTGCTCTGTGCTGAAAAATAAAATTTCACTGTAGTGAATTTGATTTTAAGAGAAATAACTTAGTTTTTCTCAAAATAAATTTCAATCAAAACAATTTTTTTTATTTTTGCAGTTATATTGAAGGAAATGGAAGGAGAACTTTTCTTGCCTCTAACAATTTGTAATAATTTGTTTCATTTGTTTTTCCACATTAAAATAAAAAGCATCCAAATTATTTTCATCATGCGGTCCTTTCACCGTGTTTTTGCAGTTGGAAAAATATTGAAATCTGAAATGCAGTTGTGAGAGAGAGAATTATATATGTGTGTCCTTCTCAAAGTCGTTAGACTATATTTAATTCTTAATTGCCATTTTTCCATGTTGAAAGGGGATTATTTTATAAATAATTCCCGATATATATATATATATAGTCTATTCCAATCAATAATTTCAAATATGGTCGCTTGATTGTAAGCAGATTTTGTTAAATGGTAAATTATCGATAAAAACCTAGCAATTTGCAAACAAATAGAAATATTGAATTTTCATCACTTGTGAAAAAATAGTTCGATTCATGCCTTTACAAAATTTATTTTTATTTCATTAATTTTGGATTCTTATTTAAATACAAATTATGATAATATAAGACATGAAATTTTTAATTTTATAAATTATTTTTCTGAAATTCATGGAAAGCTTTAAGAATAATTATATTTGACACTCAAAACTTTATAAACTCAAAAATGTGTTATTTTTTAAAAACTAAGAAAAATGCGTTTATTGCTAATAAATAATAATTTAGCACCTAAATTAAAATTGCTAAGAAAATGTGGCTTGGGATAACCGAAAATGTTATTAACTGATTATTACTGGTCTAAATAATTTCCTTTCAAATGATTTTGCTGATGCCCATACTGAAAATATATTTTAAAAGTACTAAAAATGCGGATATTATGCTAGAAATTATTATTTAATTCTGATTGATTTAAGATTCCTTCCCTGTCCTCAGTTGATTCCTTCAGTATCAATGTGCATATACAAAACATTTATTTGCTTTGATTTTTAAAAAATTCTTTTCATCAGTATCGTTTCTCTATCGTCTTAATTTTGAACATTCGTGCTGTTACTTCGAATGTTTTCATTGAAATACTTTTCATTGGAATACTTTTCTTGACACACAAATTGATATCAATCGGATGCAGACGAGAAAAAGGAACTTCCTTTTCTTTTCCTTTTTTTCTTAAAAATGAAAATGCGTGTAGAATTAATTGAAAGTAAAATTAATACTCTCAACGATTTCTCCTTTTTTCTAAAACTCCTATACACAACGATAAGATTTCTGAGGTAACTTATTTATGAATCACTATCACTAAAATGATATTTTTGTATTCCTAACTCTATTCATTCTTATCCAAATGTGAAAGTGTATAAATGAAACAAGCAACTAAATCTTGTAAAAAAAAGCTGTACCAATAATTGTGAATAAAAGAGTTATTTCTCTCATTTTCGTAATATTGATTGCTTAGTATAGAAAAAATTCTTATATGCACTGAATGACCATTTTTTAAAAATTTTCCTCAAATATAACAGAAAATATTCTTCTAAATTGTTCCGAAAAAAAAAGAACACTTTTTGCAACAATTATGTCTGAACTACATTTGTTTAAATAAGAATATTTCTTTGAGCTTCCATTTTACCAATATTTTTATGTATTTATTTCTGTAACATAAATTTGCAAAATATGTGAACATTAAAACTGTTCTGTTATGCTAATACAAAAGATAAAAAAGTTAAATTTGAATAAACTCAATAATATTGCAAGTTTAATTTAGGTGAATTTTTATGCATATTTTTAACATTATTTCATGGAAATCAATTACGAAAAGTGATGATATAAATTCCTGTTGGTGAATAATTTTCCTTTATTACCCGTCTTACAGAAATAGCTTCTTCAATAGCATTTCAGAGATATACGTATTTAAAAACAAATTCTTACAATAATTATGATAAAATAAATGAAGTTAATTGTGAAACAAAAGAAATTAGTTTATATATATATATTTATAAGTATACGGTTCAATAAAAACAATAACAAGATCAGTAGGAATTTCATATACAAAAAAATTTTAGAACATGTCTTTTTACAACTATTTCCCAATCTGACAAAAGGGAAAATATAGGGAAATTTAAAAGAGAAGTATCTCTAAGAATACATTAAATATACTTGAATTTCTTTCTTCAGCAGTTAGTTATGGAAACATCTCTCAATCCTGAAAGATTGTTGGGTAGTGAATGATAAGCAGTTCTTTTCCTTCCAATTAAGAACCGAAATAACACGCATTTTATGTGTACAAATACTTTTCAAGAAACAACTATTCCTATCAAACTTACGGGATGAAATCTTAAAAGCAACGCATAAAAATATATTTCTTGTTTCAACATTTTGAAAACTAGTTCTGAGTAAGAAGGTTATTATTTTCTCCCCTTCATTATGTTTAATCATTCCAAATATTTTAAACAGAATTATTTTTCCATTGAAAAATCATAATTTTATAAAAACCATTTATAATAACTTTAAAGCATCCCAAAATGAAAGAGAATACAGAAAGAACTGAAAAGTTATCTTAAATGAAAAACTGTACAAAAATGGATTTTGTAAGAATTTTATCCATTCCATTTCGTAAAAAAGCAAATGATATCAGTTTAGAATAAAATATTTAAAAAAATATGATAATGAAAAAAACGCTGTAACATTCTCCAATCTTTTGAATCGTCGATATATTTTTAAACCGAAATCAATAACTCATCTCCTTTAGCTAATGATCATTTAATTGCCTCTACGTTTGGTACAATATTTACATTCCTTGCTCTTTATCTGAGGAATGTGAATTATTGGGATTTTACTTACAAAGTGCTTTCAACTTCTTAATTTTTATCTATTTAATAAAAGACATTGATAGTAAGAGAAAAATTGTTTGAAAATCGTGTCTCGATTTAAAACAGAGCTACTCTTAAACGCGTCACTTTCTGTTTTGACTGCGAAAAAAATATATGCTGATATATATATGTGCTTTCCTATCCTATCTGGGAATGAAATATATCTATGTGTATATCTCCGCCTAATCACTCCTATAGTGACCAATACTCAAAGTTATTAAGTAACATCCAAAAGGTAAATACAAAGGACTATAAGGATTTTTCTATACTTCTAAAGTGCTTAAAAGTTATTCACTCCGTCATAAATGATACCTTTTTACAAAGACGTGATGTTAATTCCGTTGAGCCTATACTCTAAAACTACGATTTCATCGGTATGTTCTTCATGAGCTTTCTGAAGCCAATGAATAGAGTTGAAAATGCAAATAACCATTTTACAAGAGTATGAAACCTTTTGGAGAGTGATGGATTAAATCATAGTTAAAGAGTACATGGCTTGTGCATTCCAAAATAGGAATTGCCTGGGATCTAGTCTTATAAACAGATGTGAACATAAATGTTTGGAAAACTATTTGTGAGATACATTATCAGATATAGTGTTAGGTGTAATACCGTATAGCTTGAAAGAAAAGCCATGCATCTCTTTCCTAGTAAGATTCAATAAACCAGAGCCAATACGTTCCATCAGACCACAATCGACCTTCACTACTCGTCTAAAACTCACTCCAGCTGTTCCACTAAAAGGAAACTAATATAAATCCGGCATTCAGAAGCACTAACTAACCAATAAAGATGGCATCTTTTGCAGAGTAAAATTATCAATTATCAAAATCAAGAACAAATGTGCTGATGTACGCACAAATATAGGACTAGGAGCAGCATTGGAAGCTGCTATAACCCAGAGCTTTTGTCAACAGTTTTAGTAATAGTTTAACAGAGCAAAATTGGTTGCAATTTGTATCTAAATATAGAATGGTCCCAGTGATATGAAAAGCATGGCGTGTGCTGCGAACAGTCACAATGGCTGAAGCTTTTTGGGTTATATAAAACGGACTAAAAGCGAGGTTTTTATTGTAAAGCAGACAAATGTTGACGAGTGAGCGCGAGTAGTCAATCCGAAATGAGGACGTTTGAAACACTTAAGACAATTCACTGGAGGCCTTTTAAGAGTCCCGTGGGAGAGAACTGGTATTTTGAACCCATGGAGCTCATTTTCAGCGATTTATACAGTTCTAAAAATATGAGGAAAAGTCCTATAAGAACCCCATTCAGAATCCTGCAAATTGGAGGCTTGACGGTATAATAATGGACTTGCATGCAAATCTGATATGCACGCGTTGAGGACAGGTTTTCCAATGTGTGGAAATCAGAAAATACATTCACGAGACTCAACATATTATCAGGGAATCTAAGCAATTAAAATTCAGAATGAAACAATTGCCAACTGTGACGATATAAAAAAGAGACCCTGTCGAATAAAACAGGCAAATTTCTTGATAAATGCTGTAACAACGTTATTAAAGGGATGATTGTATACCCTTCAAAAAAGAAGTTGGTTGGTATTAAATCAGTACAAAAAAGTTTGTTCCTTGCTCTTTTAAAGGGAAATTATAATACATTATATGAAATTCATCAGCCTGAACAGAAAATAATGCCACATTTGAAACAAACTTGAGCAATTCATCTGTTTCGAACTTCATATTTTGCAATTCATGGTCACTACATTCTACCCTTAAGGAATTAAAAGAAACAAGGACGCATGTTATTTTGAAAACATAGCAGATATGAAACTTCAGACTCAACTTTCAAACTCTGGCAGAAACCGAGGCATTAGGATTATTGGCTTTATTGCCCCTGTTGCTAGCAACAATGACCGTTGGCGATCCAGGACCATTGGTAACATTAGTTGGAGCATCAGAAATTGCTTTTGAAGCACCTTTTTCAGAAGGATCCTGAAAAGAAAATTGTACAATTTTGTATAAAGACAATGATGTAATTTAAAATAGTTTAGTAACAGAAAAAGATAAATCTGTAAAAAAATTTTAATGACAGATGATTTTTCAATTAATTCACTATATATTTTTAACGTTACTTTCCATAACCATCTTAAATTTATTCCATATGAAACCCATAGCAATGAGTTATCATCAAAAATTAAACGCATGCCCAAGATTTTACCAAGAAACACTCAAGAGCTTAGACGTTATTGCAACCTATCTTAAAGACAATTGCTAAACATTTCCTGCACAAAAAAAAAAAAAAAGTTTATTGAAATTCACCAAAAGTCGTCAATGATAAGGGTTTAATACGTAAGTACTATTATTCAGCTCTAGACGACTAGTTCATCAAAGGCTAAATAAGTTAAGTAAATATTCCAAAAAATTACGCCATATCAAAGGTATATTCCTGAACAAAAAGAGAATTTATGAAACAAAAAGAGAGACATTAAATTGAAAGCATTTTATCAAAAAGGCTGTTTTAAAAACAGTTATTTATCTGAAATATGAATATGGATTAATGGTTACCAACGATGCAATAATTTTTTGTTTTGTTTTGCTTTTCTTAATTCTAGACTAAATTGACGAAAAGAATTTTCGACTAGCGAGTATTTAATCAAAAATAAATATATAATCGATTCAAAAAATGTTTTTATTATTTGAATCACTTGGTAGTTCCATTAACCCAATTCTATTTACTAACATTTTAATTGATCTCTTAAAATACTTATCTCATTAATCATTCAGTACATACTTTTCCAATCAATTATACAAAATAAAGCATGAAATATATTTCTAGGCAGGCCGCTTTCCAACTGCCATTTAAGCACTTGTATCTCTGGTCGTTGATTTCGCTGAATAAAAAGCAATATCCTACTGAAATGGTAGAGTTCACAGTTCTTTTTTTCGAAAAGACAAAATTTCTTCAATTTAAAGTGAAAGCCCTCTTCAATAAACACACATTACCTTTGTAGTTTGATATTCCGAAAGATAATATCAGATCAACGCGGATGCAATCTTAGTTTTATTTAATTTAAGAAAGTACTAAAATATTTAAAGACATATTTTCTAGCCTTATGAATTAGTTGATCCTATGGTGGATTGAACCATTTTGCTACGAGTGAAACATCAAAAAATTTTTCATGCTAATGACTTTGCATCTTCCAGAAGTGCAATGACTTATTTACACCTTATTTTCTGCTCGCAATCTGTTGCACAGCGTATTCCTGTCGGCATACTTTGAAGTACGCGAGTTTTAATTTTTGTTTATCTGTAATAAATGAGGAGTGTTTACTGTTCTGTTCAATTTATTTAGTTTACATCCTTCGGTGTATTTTCTGACAAAAATCGAAACACACTGATGGAAATATAAAAATCTCAACACCGAGAAGGAGTTGTGCAAGGTAGACAAAATTTTGGTAAGCGTGTTTTTACATGTGAAAGATGACTTTTACATAAATTTTACGTTAGACGCAAAAGGGCATGACTTTGCATGCTAGTACCATGACTTTGAGCATTCGAATCAAATGTAATACCCTCTGCAAAGTTCGTGAGCGTTATTTATCATTAAAATTTTACGTAGAGGATTATTCTAGTTTAGAATGCCATTCAGAAGACGAAGAAGCAATTATCAAAATCTCTCTGAGTTTGAACCATTGTATAATAAGGCTAAGAATGTGGATTTTCTTTTTGCGATATTGTACAAACATTTGGTAGGAATGTGCATAACAGTTGAAAGCAGTGGTTCAGGGGAGGACTTACCTCAAGAAAACCGGAGTCTAATCCAGCACGGGTCACCACAGAAAGAGAAGACCACTGTATTCGCCACACGGCTGTTAAGCATCGCAGAGCTCGAATCGATTGTTTGAGGAATATCCCGAGCTTGACGCCCTGTAGTATTCATACCATTAGCTCCAAATCACTGACTTCGACGACTTCAGTGGTATCACGTTAGAGCTCATTGCAGGTTAAAGAGGCAATATTTTGTGGTCTCCGATGAACTTTGTTTCTGTCTTGGTGCCAGTGATGGCCGTATCAGAAGAAGGTCAGGTCAGTGATTGCAAGCAAACATTTTGAGGCCTAAACACACTGGACCTGTACCTAGAGTTATGGTCTGAGGGGCAATTTTCTATGATAGCTGGAGCACTCTTGTGGTTATTCCATAAACTTTGACTGCAGATTTGTACGTCAGTCTGATGAATAAAACTGTTGCGCTGCAATTTATGAGCAATATTCAAGGGGGTGTTTTGCTTCAGGATAAAGGGCACCCTCATACCTCTATTGTAACTCAATAAGCTGTATAGAGTGTCGATGTGTTGCTTTGGCATGCTAGATATCCAGATCTTTCTCCAATCGGGCACAAATGGGGCATATTTGGATGGCAGCTCCAGTGCCATCCACAACCAGAATTAAACGCCCTAAAACTGACCGAGCAAGTTCAAAAAGCATGTAGTTCCATCCCACAAACTGATAAGTGGTACCTGTGCGACACATTGCATACACGTTTGCATGCTTGCATTCAAAAATTTGGTGGTTACACCGGTTATTAATGTATCAACATTTAAAATTTGAAATAGGGCTTTCTCTCTGTTCTGGATGTCCGATATATCATCTTGCAGGAGAGAAGAGCCCGATACCAGACAACAAGCACCATTTCTCAGCTACTGTTTAAAGCAAAAGGGTGAAAAGCATCGTGGCTTACTCTGGCCAGACGCCTTCACAAATGTCACCTATTCACTCACCTTCCTCAGCGCTACATCCCTTTGAAAGTTGGCCATCGGTGGCACCATTTAGATTGGTGTAAGGAGCACAAAAACTGGAAATTTCATCAATGGAGCCGTGTCATCTTTACGGAGGAGAGTCACTTCAGTGCCACGAGCGATTCTCAACGATAGTTGATTTAGAAAGAGGTCGGGACACGGTTCCATCCCAGTAACATCAAGGAAAGAGACCGTTACTGTAGTCCTTAACGGGAAGACTGAGCTTCTCGTTTTTGACAAAGGTTATGTGACCGGAGATCACAATTATAAGGAGGTGATCCTTCCTCATTTGCGTCGGTTTGGAGGTGCTATTGGACGTTTTTATGGATGGCAAAAAAAATCATGGCCACACCGGACTGCTGATATTCAGCAGCTACTAGAAATTAAAGGTATTACTCGAATCGATTGGACAGCGTTCTTCTTTGATTTAAATCCCATAGAACATGTGGATTATGCTTTGAGGAGCCTCCTTGCGTCACGATTGCATCCTCCCGGGGAAATACAACAACTGAAACAGATGCTGATTGAGGAATGGACATTCTTACCTAAAGAATGGTTAGACAATCTAGTGCTGAATACGGAGAAATGGATCCAATCAACCATTGCAGTAAGGGGAGAGCATATCCCATACTAAAGAACAACTGCTTGATGTTCTTCTTCTTGGACAGACAATCGTGTGTAAATATACTACGAGTTCAATAAGCCATTTTTTTTGTTTGATGTCACACTATATGTATTGTATTCATTTTTTCGTAACTATGCCTTCGCCATCGCTTAAGTTCAAAATGCTGTTCCTCAATTTTGAATTTCAAGTCTCGGGGAGCTATGGAAAAAAAATAGCTGTCGCATAAGTTTTGCCCTCCTGTGTATTCCATTGGATTACTTTGTAGTTATAAGTGGAATAATGATACGTATGCATGCACACTTACCATTTTATGAGTCTTGTGAGCGTGTGAACCTGCTTCCTTTTTCTCTCCGTTGGATCTACGAGCTTTTTGAATGGATTCTGGGCTTGTTGCTTGGCTTCCTAAATTTAAAAAAAATTATTGCATGAAGTAAAGTGAATAGATACCATTAACGCAAAAGACAAAAATACAAATATAGACAATATTTTTCACTACTTGACACCTAAGTTACAAAAATTCAATGTTCTGTTTAGATAAGATATTGGATGTTGATTGGGGCAAGACATTTTTCTAATTAGAATTATACGTTGGCTGCTTGTTGATGGTTCAAATTAATTTTATCAACTTTTTGTTTGTTAGTATACTGTTTTTTCATTAATATTGTGATTAAATTTAGCTGTGGTTAATGAAAATTTATTACTATATTAAAAATTAGCATTATTATTACAATTACAAAGTCTTACTTTATCTATAAAAATGGATTTCATTTCCGTACGCATGAAAAATACAATTTTTTTGAACAAAAGATATGGGGAACACTTCATAACTTCTACAGTTTTCAAGCAAACTTGAAATCAATGTTAATGTCTCAGAGGGCATTAAGATGTAAGTGTAACTTAATTTATACGTAGTTAATTGCCGGGTGTGTTGCAAAGTTGGTTTGGCGCTGGCCTTCTGCACCTAAGGTTGCGAGTTCTGCCCCGGCTCAAGTCGGTGGATTTTCATGATGGAAAAAATCTACACCGTCCATGCCGTATAATTATGTGGCATTTTAAAGATCTCTAGAGTGCCTGTTTTCCTTAGGTGCTCCCGGCAACAATTAAATCCCTCGTCCTATTTCGCATCATCAGAGCTCAGGTGCCTCTTTTTGGGAAGAAAATTACATTGGGGTAATTGGTATCTATCTATATGGTGCTATACTTAAAAGTGACACCAGCTCCTGGGGTCTAGTACTAGGTCAAGGTCTTCAATGGTAATTGTCAATCCGCAGCCTCATTAGAAAAAATTCATAGTTGAATAATTCCTTAAACAGATTTTCACTATTAGGTAATCCGACAATTTTTTTTTTTAAAATTAAGTAGAAAATAATCTAAATGGATTACATTTTAAATTTCATTCGTATCTGTTGTGGCCATTAGTTCTAGGGATAGTTTTCAAAAAGGACTGTTAGGGGACCATTACAAGATGTGGAGTAGGCAATTGTTTAAACTCAAAAGCCGCTTTTTGGAAGAGAGAGTTTGCGGAGGGCCACACCTTTTAAAATGATTGAATTTTATAGTAAACTTTGCAATTCTTAAAAGGAATATAAATTAAATCATAAAAACCAATACATATAAATTAAATAAAATAGTGGCAATTTTATTTAATTTATTGTTCTATTTTCATATTTTTCGATTCAAGTACACTTACTTTTGAACTGAATTATTGGTAGTGTCATTTCAGATTCAGAAACGATAAGTAAGATTATCGTTTCATAACTCAGTACATATATTCTATTTCCTGTGTTACCAAAAAATATTTATTTGTCCATTCCTCATAGACTTGACATTCGTGAAGGATTTTAGGTTTTTTTCGGAGGGTTTATAGATTCGCTAAAAGAAGTTTTTATGTATATGGTTGTAAACTAGATCAAAAGGAACAGCACTAAACAGCATATATACACCGCGCAGGCGTATAGACGTGGCCGTCATAGTGGCAAATATGAAACGAATTTTCGGTCGTGCAAAGGAAGAAAATATCAGTTCAAGGTGGAGTTTTCTGACGGCGGCCACAAAAAAAAACTTTAACAGGTGGAGGGCACGACCAAGGAGAAAATTGGGAATTGGGAAAGACATTTGGGAATGAGACTTAGTGTAATAGTAGTACTCCTTTAGGGTGTTTAACACTCAATGTATTAGCACCCAATGGCCAGTCCATTAGGAGAAAATAGCCTTCGAAATTGATGCTTCGATTTAATTACAGTGAAATGTTCATTAGCGTCAGAGACGTAGTGTCATAGACTTACTACGCGACTGACCAAGGTTTGAGTCAAGCGATTAGTTTTTTTGTTTTGTTTTTTCAATTCATTTAATTATTTTTACAATTAAATAAATTTATTTAAAAAAGAGCTTTAATAAATATTAAATGATATTTTAGATAATTATTTTGTATTTTAAAAAGTAAAATAATGACTGTAATTATATAAATATTTATATTATATTTCAGAAATATAATTATTAATACATAATATATATTATAAAAATATATTATAATAAATATTAAATGATATTTTATATAAAAATAGTTATAAATAGTTTTATAATATGAAATATATTATAAATTAAATATTATAATAATATGTAAAATATATTACAATTATTTATATAAAAAATATTTTAGGATTACTATGATAAAAAAATACATACCTTATACTGTATATTACTAAGTTAATTATTTTATAATTAAAAAATATTTAATAAGTCGTTCTTAAATAATTTGAATTGATTGTGAAAATAATTAAATGAATTTAAAAAAATAAAACAAATAAACTGATCGTTTAACTCGAACCTCGGCCAGCCGCGTAGTAGACAGGTACGCTATCATCTATCGCCCACAAGTTTGAAATATTTTATCTTAGAAGATGGCATATAACAATTGTTTTCTTTTCAGTGAAATAGAAAATATTTGAAATCATGATTTTATACAAGAATTTCTATCAAGTTTTGTGGTGAAGAATAGAGTGAGAGTGGATATTAACGCCACCTTATGTTCAACTACACAACAGCTTTAGGCAACAGGCCTTGTAATTTTGTACCATGGTCAAGTGACGAGGGTGACACCTGAGCCTGTACCCCCACTCTAACTTCCACACCGCATCGATAGGAGGACATTTGTGTATCGACATATTTAACTTGAATCGGCCCCTTCTGCAAAGCGGTGTAATGAATAATAATAGGCTGCTTTTTTTTTCCATCCAAGTAGGTCTCAAAGTCTTCCTGTTACGTAGTATGATAGATTAGTGTGTAAGATTCTATACAGGTTCATGGCACATAACGAGGCACATTAATTTTCTTTGGTGTGATGATAATGTACAAAAAAAATATTTGAGTTGCATGATTTAACAATTTTAGTTCTTACTTAAAATTACATCGAATTCTTTCAAAGAAGTATTCTATAAAAGCTAGTTTTTTCATTGAAAATTGCAACAGAAATTAAATAAATCTGTTGAATTCATCTAATTTTTTTTAAATGCAGCCTAAAAAGGCGAATGAAATTTAAAAGTATAATATTAATTAAATAACTCACATATCTTTTGTAATTGAATTTAATGTTACCTTAAAAATTCTCCATTTCAATAAATACTGATATCTCATTGCTGAAATATGTTATTTCAATTGAAAATTCTTCATTTCAATAAATACTGATATCTCATTGCTGAAATTTGTTATTTCAATTGAAAATTCTTACAGAGATTCAATAATTATATTTTCTATAAGATATCCCGTGCTGTTGAGAAGGCTCAAAAAAATTCCAAAGTAAAATCGGATTTTTTTTTTTTTCATTTTTAAGCATTTGACAAATATACAGAAAAAAATTTTTAAGCTGCACCTTACTCTCTCGTAAATTGAACTTAGAATATTTATAGTCAATCTATTAAAGCATGTATCATCCTCATGCTTCAGTGTAAAAAAAATTTTTGACTATGACACATTTAGAGGTTCACAAAATTTTTTGAAATTACGTTGGCGTCATAGACGTTGTCTGATAATCTTTTTCTTCCGGCGAATCTTGTGATGTTCAAATATTTTTATCGCTCCCAGCAACTTAAGATTACTTTATAATACACAAATGTTAAAATAACGGCACTGACCCCCTTCAGAATAATATGATATATTAACTACGATAAACATCCGCTAAAATTTAAAAAATTGAATCCAAAATATCAAAAATTAATTTCGAAAAAGGGAACTAGCAGCAAAAGAGGAAAACTATTTTCAGTTAATGTAAAAAAGTGGTGTATGAAATTATGAAAGAAGGAGAGATTTCAAAAATTTCAATTTCATTTTTATATCTTATGAGATAGAGCAAAATCAGAACTATCCCAAAGACCTGAGATATATGAAACTGTTATAGAACACTTTACTGTATTTTTTTATGAGAGATTATTACATGAAATTAAGAAGTAAGCTGTGTGTGTGTGTGTGTGTGTGTGTGTGTGTGTGTGTGTGTGTGTGTGTGTGTGCGTGCGTGCGTGCGTGCGTGCGTGCGTGCGTGCGTGCGTGCGTGTGTGTGTGTGTGTGTGTGTTGTGTGTGTGTGTGTGTGTGTGTGTGTGTGTGTGTGTGTGTGTGTGTGTGTGGTGTGTGTGTGTGTGTGTGTGTGTGTGTGTGTGTGTGTGTGTGCAAAAACTAAACTTTGAAAGACGATATTGAATTTTTTAATTTTGACGATATGAATTGAATCAGTTTTATTATTTTTATCTTAATTCGCCTCTGGGTATCCTTGATTCCAAACATAATAAATTGAAATTATATGCATGTAAAAGTATCTCGGAATTTAAGGAAAAATTAATGATATATGAAAAAGTTTTTATGCAAAATAATTGTTATTCTTTTGATAGCAATAATAAATGCACAAATGCAAAACAATATGGTTTTTCTACAGCTAAGAAAAATGATATGTGTGTTCTGAAAAATTTCAAAATAAAGGTACATTTAATGCTACTGTTAATATAAGTGATGCACGCTTAAGTTGTTATAATTCTGGATTGTTTAATGATACATCTAAAGAATGTTATAAAAATAAAGGTTTAAAATGTTTTCAATGCAATCAATTTGGACATAAAAGCTCTCTCTCTCAGTGTGTAGCTAATAAACCCGACATTAAAAATGAAGAAAAATGAAGTTGTTAATGAAATCATTTCAACAACTGTTAAAATTTAGGATTATGATTTTGATGCTCTTATTGATATGGGTAGTACTATAACTTTAATACTAGTGAATGTTTATCAAATTCTTGGAATACTAACGTTAAATCTCACAAAAATAAAATTGTTTTTGGTAAAAGTGAAATTAAGCCCCTCGGATTCTTTAAATATACTTTTGATATCGAAGATAACAACTTTTTGACGCAGTTATATATTATTGAAAATTCGCAAGCAACTAATAATGGAATAATTCGAACGGATATCTTAAAACAAACAGCATTTAAAATTAGTGAAAATGGTATCGGGAATTGCTATGTAAAAAAGATCACTTTCCTAATTTAATTAATGTTTTTAAGACACATAACCAATCGTATTTTAAAAAAAAAGCGCTCTTGAAGTATTGCAGCTAAAATTAAAAAACACAGAAGATATATGCAAAAATTTAGAGATGCACGTACCTCTAACATATCTATACTATCATTAGAAAAAAAAGGAGTTATTAGATAAATTGCATAAATAAGAAGAATCAGATCTAGAAAAGACTGAAAAGTTAGCTAATCTTGAAGGAAAGTACGAGACTTTTTACAACAAAACTTTTAAAAATACGCAAAAAAATACCTGTTGGAAAAGAAATTGAATGGGCTTCGTTAAAAGAAAAATCACTTATCGTGAACAAACGAACGGAATCAAAAGAGGATCCAAAAAAGTCTATATCAACTACAGAACAAGAAAGTATGCCTTTAAAGTGCTAGACTTAGAAGTTCAAGTATAATGGATCTGGAACAAATGCTAATAAATCATGTTATACAGATGAAAATCAAGTACTTTCTGAAGAGAAAAATGCTTTACTTCGATAGATTTCTCCATTATTTTGGATACGAAGTTGAAAGAGCCAAACAAGACGAAAGTCCTCATTTGACATTTATTTCATGAATATGTGCTCAACAGATGAAGCCTGACGATATTACGACTGAACTTTGATTACCCTAGCAGTGACTCAACTTTGAGAGTGACTCTCTGCGAACCGGACAGTTCCTCTCATTTAAGATGAACTGAACTTTTTTTCCTCTCCCTTTTTATAGCTTTTTTGGAATAGCTGTGATCAGCAATGGTGACCCAGTCGAGACTAGTAACTCTAGTATGTGAAGTCGTAATAAGCAAAACCCCTATTTTGTTCTTTTCTTTTCTCTGTTTTTTTTTCAGGTTCTAAAGGGGGGTTTTTCCAACTTCCATGTTACATCGACGTGGCAAAACAATGCTGATTTTTTGTCACCGAGAACGGCTCCACTTGAGGATACCCGAGTGTGAGGTGATGCGGTGCTCTGACACGTGGCCCTGCTCGCTTCTCAGGGAGGCGAGTGGTGATTCCCAGACACAGCTCAGCACTGAGAAGGGAAACGACGAGAGACAGAACGATTTGTGTTGGGAATTATGGACCAGGTGGTCTGAGTGGGTGGAGTGGAGTTGACACCACCCTCAGACCCCACGTGGTCTATCTCGATAGAAACAATATGTAACGGATTCTGTCTCAGTTGAATCTTGAACTTGGCTTCAGCATAACTGGATGTGCTGTTTTTTACTCGTAATTCTTGGTTTCGGCGTACCAGGTGCCGTTGATTACTAGGATTTTTATCTTGAATATTAGAATTTTTTCTCTTTATTATTTCAGTCTAATCAGTGTAACTTGATTGAATTTGTTAAAGATTGTTAAGTTTATTGTTGAAAGTTATTGTTACCAGTAAATCCAGGAAAAAGACAATTCTAGGACTCCAGAATATAATTATTATTATTTTATAACACCACACACACCCAACAGTATTTATTATAATTTACCTAAAAGAGGAAGTTGAACCACTTGCCAACGACGCGCTTTTAAATGTTTAACTTAGAATAGTATTGATGTAATTGTTCTTTCGTTGTTACTGTTAGTTTTGTTTGTTAGCTCTTCGTCTTTAATGGCGAACGAAATAAACCCATTACCAACTAAACACAACATATAAAAAGGAATAGAGTTCCGTTAATATCAGGAAAAATTTTTAAGCCTAATCTCAAATTTCCATATTTAAATTTATCGAAAAAAACATTTTATATGAAAAATATAACAAAATATTAATCATTTTATACGGAATAATTAAGCCATATTCAATTACAATTGTACCCTTAATTTATCAAAACATACTTTTTGTATATTTTTTTCGGCTAAAAATTGCCACATACTACCTAAGGAGGCTGGTGATGTTATTCTAATGGTGGATAATGTTTCGTTTCTCATGTCATCAAATTTTTATTGTGATAGTTGAAAGGGAAATTGCAGAATTATCGATTGTCTGGACTTTACAGTTGTCATGCAGTATCGCAATAAAAAAGGCGCGTGAAACTCATAAAAAAGTATCTCCCATGCTCCTTGAAAAGTTTGAATCATGTGATCGTAAAAAAAATGTATCCTTCAGCAATGAGTGAGGGAAACTATAATATCCTATGGAAACAAAAGTTTTTTCCCAAACATTATACCCATCAACTAAATTTTATGGTGTTTTTGGTTTTGTACATTTTACAGCTGTTCCTCTGCATGTGGGAAGGATCATCAGAACATTTTTCTGACACCAGTACCTACCAATCAATAATTTTTTTTTCTTCTTTTTAACAAAAATAGATTTGAATTGCAACAAAAGTTAATAAGTAGAAAATAAGAAAGAAAAGAGCACAACTTATTTTTGTGAACTTAAATAAAGGGGAAGAATTCCTATATATAATTCTAAAATGGACACCGTGATATTTTGTTAATTAATTGCACATGATGTAAATGAAATTTTTGTAAAGCATGCTTTTAATTCAATATTGCTCGTGAATATTTCTTATAATATACTGTAGCTGAAAGTTATGTTTATATATAGTGTTAATCAAACTGCTGAACAATCTATTCAAGCATTCTACAGTGGGGGGGGGGAGAATAAAGTCCTGTACACATTCATATTTTTACCTGGTTTTTTTGTGCGAGTTAATTGTTCGTTATCAAATTACCATATAACTTGATTCTGATTTATTTTTTTCATGCTGGTTTCACAAATCTAATCATATAATTTATGTAAAATACGTAATTTCAACGATATTTTGAAATTCCCATGATAAGACAAGCACAAGATTTTAGTAATAATAAGTGATTATTTTTTCAACTTTTGAAAAACTCTTTGAGAGCAGAGTAAAATAATAATTGGTTAATATGAAAGTTCTTGATTAATAATTAGGAACTCTTCTGTGTTGGAAATGAAATTACTCTTAACATCATTTAAAGGTTTGGGGTATCTGAAATAATCTAATAATAAACAAACATTTTATATATTTTATAGTCTGACTTCCTTTGTAATTATTACCCTTCAAAAGGTTTCAATTTTTCTTAGAAATGCCTGTCTCCAATATTCAGAAAGAATTGAATTGGACTTTTTTTAAAAATAAATTAAAAAACATGTTTAATAATTAAGCTATGTTGAAATTGATTAGCTTCAGTACACTGGTGTCCAAAAGTTAAGCATAAACCATAAAATGCGAAAAACATGGAGTAAATATTCGTAAAATTATTCCAAATTTCTTGCGGATATTAATTGGGTGAAGAAGAAACATTGGGTTTATGCAAAACTTTTCAGTCGACTACGTCCTGTGCGAAACACCGGCACATGTCGGAACGCAGGGAAACCGACTCATGCAACATAGGCAGAGTTCAGACCAGTTTCGTGCAATTGATGTGCGAAGGAACGTTGTTAACCATCAAACAAGGTGAATGATGGCACAAAGACGCCGATTTGACATGTTTACGAAAGGAAGAATCGTTGGAATGCTGGATTCCGCACGATCACAAACCGAAGTGTCTCGAATTCTAAATGTGGACCAGTCTGCGATCTCAAGACTGTGGCAGAGGTTTCAAAGAACGGGAGATGTTAACCGACAACCAGTATCAGGTCGACCAAGAGTAATAACCCCTCGCCAAGACCGATATCTGGTAATAAGAGCGCGACATCAGAGGGTCAGTACTGCCAGAGTACTGGGTTCGGCACTCACAGTCACCACAGGAATAAGAATTTCGAGACAAACTATTTACAGAAGACTCTCTCAATCATGCTGGCTTGTATGTCAGAAGACCAGCAGTTTGCATTGCCCTCACGTCTGCGCATAAACGCGCTCGTTTGAACTGGAGTTTGAAACATCAGCATTGGAGTGTTTGAGAGTGGGCCAATGTGATATTCAGTGACGAGTCCCGGTTTAGACTGCGTAGTGATTCTCGGAGGGTAATGATATGGAGAGAACGTGGAACACGTTTTGAACCAAGAAACATAACGGAAAGACATCATTTTCCATGAAGGGGACTAATGGTATGGGCAGGCATCATGATGCGCGGCCGCACAAACCTCCCTTTCTTTAACACGGGGCCTGTGACTGCTCAAAGATACAGAGGCGAAGTTCTTGAGCCTTATGTTCGCTTTTTTCGAGGTGCTGTCGGTCCTGACTTCATATTCATGGATGATAATGCGTCATGTCACCGAGCGGTGCTGATTGATGACTTCCGTGAAACGGAAAACATCCAGGGCATGTCGTGGCCTGCGAACTTGATTTAAATCCTATCGAGCATGTATGGGATATGATCGGGAGACAAATTGCAGCCCTTTCGCACCCACCAAGCTCCGTTACAGAACTGAAGAGAGCTCTCCAAGAAGCTTGGAACCGTTTGAGCCCACAACTCATTCATCATCTCATAGCAAGTATGGTAAATCGCTGTGCAGCGCGCCTGGCTGTCAGAGGTGACTACACGCCTTATTAAACTGCAGCATCAGTATTTTATTTAATGTTTTCTTTAAAGTATGAATCCTTGCTATGATCAGTTTTCTTTCAAACTGCTACTTTGGATAATAAAATTAATTATTATCATTCTTTTGATTTGCTTCCTTATTTTACAACCATTTTACACTCGCATATCACGTTTCCCGCCATTCTGATTTACAGTTCCTTCTTTAGTCACATAATTATCAATTATGCTTAACTTTTGGACACCAGTGTACAATACGCAGAAACTGAAGATTTGCCACAGACACAAAAAAAACTGATTCTAACCCCAAGTAACAGCCCTTAATTCGTTGTGTTTATAGATAAAGTAGCATCCGTCTTTATTATCCCATTTAATATCTTTTAGAGTGTTATATACATACGTCTAATAACTATTTTTAAAGTGGTATCTTAGTGCTTTTTTTAATAATTTAAAGAAATTACTAGCTGAAACCAGATTCTAAAATTGTAACGCTCCCCCCCCCCGTCTACCTTGTGACCCGGCTAAAGGTGTAGGAGGAAGTGAAAGACGATTCGACATGATAATTTCTAATTATTTATTCAGAACTTTAATTAACTCAAAAACAATTCAATTAATCAGGTTAAATAAGATGTTTCCAATTAGCGAACGGAAGATAAGTGACGAGAGTTGCGTATTCGGAGAATACTTCTAATCATTTGATCCCCTTTTATTAATCAATCTTCTACTTTAATATTTGCTTTAAACGGTTGATATGTGACTAATTGCACCTTAAATCTCCTTAATAATTTAAATATCAAAACACACTATAAATATGACTAATACCTGAACTGTAGATAGTCTTCTTATCTTCTAATGCGTAATCCTGCACTCTCTCTTTCTTGGTAACTTCTATTAAATTGCAGTTTTCCACTATATAATAACTATCTACCTCTATATAATTCTAACTTTCTATTTCTTCTCTCTCACATGACTTACTAACACTCTTCCATATATATATCCAGCTTATATCTCACTTTATTTAGCTTTAACTTTTTTAGTAAGCGAACCTGGACTATATATAATGAACTTAATCTGCATATCACGGTTTCTTCTTCAGAAAAGGGTAGTTGATCTCATAGCCCATAGATTTCCCAAGAGGTTAATTGTTGGACGGGTATAAATCCGTCACAAAATGAAAGCCTTTTAAATTTTTTTTTAAATAAATTACACTTAGCTTCGCTGTTACTTTTTTTTTCCTTTTCGTGGTGGTGTTTCAATTTTATTTCCTTTAAAAAGTTTTCCGAGTTTTTTTATCATTTTAAGTAGATTTATCTTGACCAAATCACCAATTGTCTACAAATGGCTTTCGTTTATGTGAATAGGATCCTGTTTTTAAAAGTCTAATGATAAGAGAGATTGCAAGATAAATAGATATTATCAGTATTCTAATTAGTTAGAGTAGGGTTATGAGTTAAACCTCTCCAAATATTTAATTTATTTTTTTATATTTGTTATTCAAAGATTTAATAAACTAATTACAGATTGAAGATTATCTTTATTGAGTAAATATGCATCTCACTACCAAAGAAGTGAAATTGTCTCAAATTCCTTAAGGGTGTCTGGCACATCCATAGGAGCCCATGTTAAATTGCTTATATTTAAGTACCTTTTTATCAGAAAATACTTACTTCTCCTGAAAAAAAAATTACAGTAGGTTATGTGTACTATCAATAACACTTTAACGAAGGGTTATGTCTTTCTATTAAAAGTTAAATTAATTATGAATTTCTAAAAATTGTCCAATTTTTTCCCTAAAATTTCGTTTAAAAAAGTCATATTTAAAACAGTTTGTTTGATATATCTAATTCCCTGCTTTAAAATGTGTAAACATGTTAAAAGTCTGCTCATTGAAAATTTGAGGATTATATGCTAAGTAGTTTTTGAGAAAAAGATACATAAAGTGAAAAATATTATATTTTGAGAGAAAGTGGGCTTTAAAATAAAAAATTGTAATTTTTTGACCTTTTACTTTTTTTAGTACTTCCCAGAAGCATATAAAGCATTTTTTTAAAAAATTTCTGCTCGTAAAGTCTCTTCTGATTTTCTTTTTTTCATTATTTTTAACAATTTTGCTTTTTTTTGGAGATCTTAAGATGCTTTCGTTGGGCAACACGAATCCTAATTGTATCTATTTTTGTGAAGCATGCCATACAGTTATAACTTGGTTCAATATCACAATGCTTTAAGATCATTAATTTTGCTACATGACTCATATTGAAAGGTGCAGTAGCTATATTTACCCCTACTTAGAGTTTTTAACCCCAGAAAGCAGATCTTGGAATCACTGACCATGTGGTGTTATTAACTGACTTATTTGGGAATTCTAGGTCTTTCCATGTTAACATTTTCTTAATAACATAGAATCACCTAGATCTCTAAAAATAGGCTTCATTTAATTCATTATGGTGTATGTGTTTACGATCATAGTGCCTTTGGTTACATTCAGCTTCGGTCTTTTGAAACTAGCACAAGGCATTTATTATTTCTGGACACAGTCCAATTTGAGGGATCTTGCTTGAAGACAGAACATGAAAATAAACGGTACAAACAGGAGTTTTCATGCTGTGTAGATCATTTGTAAAATAGCCGTACCATAATATCTTTGAATTTTTTATATTAAAATGTCAGTGAGTCGGTTACGACCCCTCTTAGACTTTTTCCATCGCTTAACTTTATTTTCCTCTGATTCGCTTTTAAGATCCAAAAGATGTGCACCAATACACTTTTCTATAAGCCCAATACACTCTAATTTTTCCACTTGAACATCCTAGGGGTTCGAGCTCATCAGAAATTAATGCAAGAGGAAACACAGGTGCTCCTAGCAGAGCTCATTTGATGCGCGTCAAGGAGTAGCTTCATTTTAAAAAAATACTTCTAATTGTCGTATTTCCTCATATCATACATAATTTTAAACAAAAATATTTGAATTGTTAAAAAATGTAAAAAAGTGAAAATTGATAATTTTTTAAAAATTCATGTGCCGGACCGCCTTAAATTACTGTGGAAATTCTGGTACTATACATGGAAAGATAACTAGAGTCATTTACCTCTACGGGACTGGAGCGGCGAGAGCTGGGAACATATACTCAGTTGTCTGGATCCAGGGACTTCGAGGCTGGTGTGGCTGGCTCTCCTTCTACCTTTCTTCTTACCCAGCTTAATATGCATAAGCCTCGGGTGAGGAGAATTAAAGATAGTTCGGTGGTTCCGGAAACGAGCCCTGAAAATATGTCAACATAAATATTACACAAGATAAGGAATCAGACAAAACGTCAAGGAAAAATAATACCAATATTGAGAAATTATACATTAGCTGAATTGGCATAAGAAATTTGCACTGAATTTTTTTTTTTAAATTTGCTTTAGTTTTTTTTTTAAAGAAAGATAAAAATATTATCAGAATTAAAAAATGTTTTTTCCTCACAAAAATATAATACATTTAATAGATTAATGAGCTAACACATCCATACTTTATATTTTCCTTTTCTCTTTGCAAATCTAAATGTAAGAATACGTTTTGATATTGTTCTTAATAGACTAAATGAATCTTCTAAGCCTCAACCTTTTTCCTCATCGGGCCACATACGCATGACTGGTATTTCACACGGGACGCAACAAGACGATAATGGGGGGAAACACTAGAAGACCAAGGCAACATTAGACAAAGCAAGATTAATCAAAGAATTGAAACTCATTTGAGGGGGGGGGGGCTTTTACTTTAAAACTATATTAATCTTTCTATCAAACACACACAAAAAATATTTACTTTTATGCATCTTTTACTGAGCTATGGAGTAGTTTCGGTTTCCTTTCATCCATAACCATTCATCTTGCTTACATTCTACTATAAAAAAAAGCAAAATTGATTGATTGATTGATAGGATTTCCCTCAAACTTTTTTAGAAAATTACCCTTAAATAATTGAATTTCTTAGTGCAAAAGACCTTCACCGAGCCACTCAGAAATGACTGATAGGCCGCAGATTGGGTATCACTGCATATCTGCATATAGAAGCAGAAGTAGGGATGAAGGAAAGTGACTTTTAGTTTTCTGGTGTGTGTGTGTGTGTGTGTGTGTGTGTGTGTGTGTGTTGTGTGTGTGTGTGTGTGTGTGTGTGTGTGTGTGTGTGTGTGTGTGTGTGTGTGTGTGTGTGTGTGTGTGTGTGTGTGTGTGTGTGTGTGTGTGTGTGTGTTGAGATTATTGCCTCATTCCGATAGTGATGAACACATGTTTCACTATTCAGAAATATTATTAATTACATACAACGTAACAAATTTCTTTGTTTCAAAAAATTCAGAAAAAAATAATAAACTATAAACCTTTTATTAAATACGGTTTAATCCAAATATACCTCATTAATTTACTAACAGTTATTTGCATAAAGAAATTTTAAATTACCTACATATTAATATTACAGCCAAAATTACCTATTTCTTTTAGTCTAATTTTGACAATTATAATATTTTAATTTTACACAATTGCATTCATTTCTAGAGTCTACCAGGTAACTGCAGTATTTATCTTTAATTATTTTAGTACTAATAAAATGTTATACTTTTTGCTAAGTGCTACAATTCAGCCGACATAGCTATGTATATATATATACTCACTTTCAAAAGTTAAGCACGGAGAAGAAAATGCTAATTTCCGGAAGCCAATCAGAATTGAAGAGGATGCAATCCGCTTCAGAGGTAGATGGAAGTATGCAAATAAGTTAGGTAACAGCCTATCGTGCTTTCATGTCAAGAAATATGCAAAAAGAGCAGTCTTATAAGAAGTCAGCTGTATGAAGGGTTACAGAAGTTGATTGTATGTGCTGATAGAAGGTGATTAAAACTTTCGTGTATTTCTATGACTTCCAGAAAACGAATGGAAGATTCTGAGCACTGGCGTGCTGTGGGGCGCATTGAAGCAGGACAGTCGATCACAGATGTTGCTCTTTTCTTCGGCGTTCATCATTCTGTAATTTCACGTTTATGGAAACAATTCCAAACCACACAGACAGTTGTCCAAAGGCCCGTAGGTGGTCACCCAAGGGTTACAACCCCCGTGGAAGATTGATATATTGCTATTGTAGCCAAGTGGAATTGCAGAGCGACCTCCACACTTATGACATCTATGGTTACAGCGTCCATTGGTAAGGCTATATCTGCAGCTACTGTACGCCGAAGATTACATATGAATGGACTGTATGCCGGGTACCTCGAGTTTGTGTTCCTCTATCCGTCCAATCAAGAGGGGCACGATTAAAGTGGTGCCGGGAACATGGCAATTTTACTGTGTCTGACTGGGCAATGTCATGTTTACTGATGAGTCAAGATTTGCTCTGGAGCCAGATGACAAGCGTATAAGGATATGGTATCACTGAACATCACGCATTCCGAGGTGGAAGCATTATGGTGTGGGCAGGGATTTCATTAGGATACCGCACCGACCTGCATATCTTTAAACGGGGTTCTGTGACGTCTGTCCGGTATCGAGATGAAGTCCTAGAACCCATTGTGAGATTGAACGCTGCAGCAGTTGGCCCTACTTTTGTTTTAATGGACAATAACGCACGTCCCCATAGAGCTGACATCGTCGATGACTATCTGGAGAGTGAAGGAATTGCGCGTAGGGCGAGACCAGCATATTCACCCAACCTTAATCCCATTGAAAATCTTTGGGATGCTCTCGTCCGTGCTGTATCTTCACGTTTCCCATCTACAGCCACTCTTATTGAGCTAGAAACTGCTCTACAAGAAGAATGGCGATTGTTTGATTCTGCGGTGGTTGACCAACTAATTGAAAGCATGGTCAGACGGTGTAAACTTTGTATACAGATGAGGGGTGTTCACATACCCTATTAATGTCCTTTTTTCAATTTATGCTGTTTATTTTCATTTTATACATAATTCTGTTTAAGTATCCAGTAGGACATTATCAGATAACTCACAAAAATTTAATATTGTGTTCATTTCTGTATATAATTATTGATTTTGTTTTATGTATAAATATATATGCTACGTTACTGCCAAATTTTGTGTCAATCAAAGCAGTATTTGTTGATTTTTTTGCATTTTACATCTTCGTGCTTAACTTTCTGAAGTGAGTGTACATAACTAGACAATTCAGTTAATTTCCATTTAGCGTATATATATTCTAATAGTGGAAATTGACTGAATTGTCTAGTTATGTATGTAAAGACTTTCCCAGATACAATCAAGAGTAGTGTTGTATTTCCTTCTTTTATGAAATATCATAAACCACTAATATAGCTGACGTGGAATATAAATTTACCAATAAAAATTACGTCTCAAAATGTGAGAAAGAACCATGAAGAATTTTTTCCAAGGGCCAAGAAGACTCTTCCAAATGTTATGAATGTCATCACTTAATTTTCAGATTAAATCGGACTTATCCTACTTATAGTTAAGACCAACCTTAATGCTGAGATTGTAATAGGCTTCTTTGTCTGGTCAAAATAGATGTGCGAATGTCAGAGACGAATAGCTAGCTAAAATCAATAAATATTTTACCACACGAGTGAGAAAAAACTGCTGGCTTCAAAGCCAATCCAACGCTATCAGCGAAGGAGGAAAGGGATTTGCAGAATTGGTGTAAATTTAGATCAACATTTAGTCTTCCCAGTAAGCGAGGCATTAAATAGGGGTGTTAAAGAGAAAAACAACCAAACTCGGGCTGTATAGCTGGTGTCAGAATCTATTCGAAGGAAATATTAAAGAGAATAGCGCTGAGAGAGAGAGAGCAACTTTGCATTCATCGGGATTGGAGAAGTCAAACCAGAATCCAGTCGAATTCTGAGCATCAGACTTAATAATGGATATAATAAGATCCGGAACACCAGTCGCAGAAATGGACTCGTGGATAAGAGAATGAAAGACAGTCAAATGCATTCTCGAGAGTCAAAAGCACGTATTCACGCAACATACTTCAATACATTCCTACATTTCTTAGAATATTTTATGGCAATCAGAAATACAGTCATTGACAGTGGCATAAAAATTCAATTAAGAGGCGATGACAAAAAAGAATACTTTTCCAATAGTAAACAAGTCTCAAGTTATTGATGTTGTCACGAACATCTTTCTTGACAATTGAAGACTAAAAAATTCCTTTGAAGAAGTTGATGATATCATGGGAACCCGGGGCTCTGGTTCTGATGTTAGAATAGTGAGCTCGGAACGGAATCAATGAAAAAGTCGAGCTTATCCCATATTTCATCAGGAACAAAAGAAACGTCTAAAAATCCGAGACAACTGGCTTCGGATAACAAGGGAAACATGGAGAAAGTGGATGATCTCTGAGTGAGTGCGTGAATATTAACGTCGCACTATTCAGCTACTGAAGTGCTTTTGATGTCGGGCCCAGTAATTTTGAACCATGATCAAGTGACGAGGATGGCACCTGATTCCACCTGACGAAGTAGTCCTTTGTGTCTGGCTTAGGAATCGAAAGGAATATTTTAACAGCGACACTTAGACTCGGAATATTTACTTTGTGAAAGAGTTTGAATTTTTTCTTGCTTCTATTTTGAGTATTATAATCATTCTCTGTTTTATTTTAAATATGGGCTTACTTTCTATACATCTTTCAAGTTAGTTAGTAAATTAATTAATTTAATAAAATGAATTATAAATTTTTAATTAATATTTAAGTTTGTAAGAGATAACTTAAGACTGTAATAATTTAGACAGGTTGAACCGAAATTGGGTTCCAAAAACTGTTTATTAAAATCAAGGGAATTCTCTCTTTTTAAAAAAAATAATTAGCATAACGATTCTCCTTTTGATGCATTACGAAAAAAATTCTTACAGTTACTTTTAATCACATAATATTTTAAAAGGTTTTCACGAAGGAAAATTGAGATCAACTTCTAGAATTAGAAGTAACTATACATTTAGAAAATTTAAATGAGTAACATTCAGTAGGAGACTGTGATCTGATGATTGCAATTCAATGCAAAGAACGTTATTCGATAAAAAGGGAAAATAAAGGAAAAATATGAACTAATAGAAACTATAGATATAATTTCTTAAAACAGAAACTTGGTTAACCTAAATTATCTTTACGAGATAAGCTTTTCCTTTTGTATGAATATAATCGAAAAATTAGGATTCTGACAGTTGGAGTAGCATTTAGTGATTACTTTAATGCCTTTTCACTTTTTTAATAAATGATACATTCAAATCAAGTGCACTACAAACCGAAAATCATCGGAAACATTTTCATTTTCAGTTATTTCTATTCTTTCCAGTTTCGATTATGAGCCAATATGGGAAATAATAACTGTCTTGCGTGTTTGTGTTCTTGCTCAGCATATTTGTTCAGATCTGGAGCGAAAACTGAATTCCAAAAATTATCCATCATCGAGGTGTATTCTATGTACCTAAAATCCTTGAATTGCTCTTGGATTCATGCAGAAAAAAACAAGTAAAAATCTGCGGAAATTTTATTTCAAAACTTTATTTATGATCAATACATTTTCCTCTACATCATAGAATTGGTATGACGATTTTATCATACAATGCGTCGACATTTTACATTAATGATATGGATTGACTGCTTTTGTACTAACGTCCCACTTATCGAAGCAACCTAAGAGTTGTGTGTCATAATTTTGAATCAAGATCAAGTGATGAGGAGGGCATTTGAGCTGGCACTCCACCTTCCAATCTTGAATACAAACATGATGATGATCAGCCTTAAAAAAATTTATTCTTGCATCTGCCATTGTTCGGTGACGAATCTCCAGATGCACCAGAATTCTTACCGGGAGCAGAGTTAAGAAAACTTTCTCGTGAACTAGTTAACAATAATAGTTAATCTATGAGGTCCCTCACAAAAAATGATTTCAACAAATTTATGTCTGAAATCTCTGAACCGGAGCCAATGGAAAATTCCAAATTCTTTAAACGAAACATGAATGATATTAGCACCGTTAACATCGCTCAAATCAAAAAGGTGGGAAAATCTTTTTAAACAGATCAGAGGATTACCTCAGGGTGGTCCTGCCAGTAATAGTTTAGCTAACCTATATTTACATTTTTTTTTAAATTGATCATATTTTTGATGAATCTTTCTTACTATACCGTTATATAGATGATATAATAATTTTTGGTAAAAATAGTGAATTCAAACCAAATATTATGTTCTACCCTGACAATCTCAACCTTCTTAAAACTAATTTTAACTCTAATATGGTTGAATTCCTGGATTTAGACTTGCATCTTATTGACAATAGAGTAGTCTGTAACATTTATGACAAAAGAGATTCTTTTAGTTTCCATGTAATTAAAATTCCTGTATGGAACAGCAATTTGCATCTATCAATTTACAGAAATATTGTTTTGAATTTTTTACTTAGGAATGATAACTTAACTACCAACAAAATAGATAAATTTAATAATACCAAGAAATTCTTCCAATGCTGCTTAGATCATGACTATCCTTTTAACTTCTTAAGAACATATATTCATCACAAATACATTAATCGTCTTGCTATTTCTGATTTCAAAACCACCATACAACAATAGGATTTCAAAGTCAGCATTTTAGTGGTTTTGCTGTGAAGATTCTGTTTTAACACTCTTCACACAGTTTATTTTTTAAACATCCTTCTTAAAAATCCTATAAAATGAAAAATTTCTACATTTTTAGCAACCAAACCAAATTTCTACGTTTTGACAACCAACCAATTTTCTGCATTTGTGACAACCAACCAAGTTATAGCCTACCAAATTTGAATGTAATCTTTCTTGGCGTCTTCCTTACAAGCTGGTATAAAGGATGCGTTTAAGTGCAATTTAGATTTTTATCACAACATATAAAAGCTTTCCATTGGTTTCAAGAGTGTTGGATCTCCTGGAATAAGCTCTGTGAGCAGAAGTTTTAAAATCTTTTTGGAAGAATCCTTTTACTGGGTAATTCTTTTGATATTTTTCTGCTTAAACATTTTGGGAGAATTTTTTGCTTAATAGTAGTCGGTTGTTCTTTCATATTTCTATCAGATTTTTTATACTTTGGATTTTTTATACTTAGAATTTTTATACTTTAAATTTCTATTTATTTTATTTTGGTCTTTCCTACCGCGTTGCAAAGGGGGAAGGTTGGCGCCTTCAAACTATTTTAACCCCACTTATTCGTCCTAACTCCGAAATTGCATTTTGACTCGCTAGGTTCTTATTTGTATTTCATTAGATTTGATCTTAATTTTTTTTTCCTGTTATGTTCTATATTTTATATAAATTTCTTCCATATATATATATATATATATATATATATATATATCAAGGAAAAAATATTCTCAATGATATTAAACAAAATTCTCAAGATTATTTTTACAATAAGGAAATCAAAAGACTAATAAAAGAAAAACTAGAGGGAATAGGACTAAAAGGTTAAGCAGAGACGAAAATGTTTTTTCATATAGTTTTAGTGATATATATAATAGTTTCGAGAACAATTTTTATATAAAGCACATTAAATCTTTCATGTTTGGATTAAGTAAGACAGAAATATGTATTACGGAAAATGTACTAAATTCAGATAAAATTAAAGATAGTCATGCTTTATACATATCATAATAGACATTCACAAATTTCTGCAGCAAAAGATAAAATAAAAGTCAATATAAATAAAAAATATCAGATTATTGTACATTATTATATATGAATAAATCATATGATAATATTAATTTTTCTAGCATTTTTAAAAACACATGTCAACTTTCCCAATTCAAAATATCACTATTAAAAAGGCTTTTAAATATAATAAAAAATGGGTAGATCAATTTTTAACTATAATGTACTTATAAAGCAAGAAAACTTGAAATGTAATTGTAATGAATTTAAATTCAAAGATAATTATCACCACCATGTTATTACTGGTGACCTCAATATTGTAAAAGACAATAATCTTAGAAATATAATGAATAAAGGTATTGGTTTTAGACTAAGGTTATTGGTTGATTTCCAATAATAATAAAATTATCAAAAATCAGTTATATAATGATATTGAGCAATTCATTTACAAAATTGCTATTAAATATAGTATGCCTATAGAGGCATTCACAGATTCAAATGCACAACAGATTAATAAATATAACTTTAGAACAGGTAATAACATCTTTTTTAATGATATTAAAAATTAGATTAAAAAATTACAAAATAAATTTATTATAGGTTTATATTGATAAAGTGCCAGGAAATTTTGCCTTCATTTGTAAATACTATTATAGTTTAATGCTCAACAAACACTTTGATAATAATACAGCTTTTATTAAATAGTCAATTTCTGATACAGAAATAAATAATCGAATTTTGGCTTTTCATAAACAATTAAAAATACAAATTAATAATAATTTTAAATTTCCGCGAGTATTTCTTACTCCTAAATTTCATAAAGACCCAGTAAAGTTTAAAACAGTTACTAATGGTTTTAATCAGCAAATCAGGCAAAATTATCCATGAAATGTTACAAGATACACTAAATAATCTAAAAACCTCAGCCATTCTTAAAAATAGTGAAGAACTCATTGCACAAATTAAAGATAAAAAGATATTTTCAGTATTTAGTTTAGATATTGAAGATCTTTTTAACTCCATTAATATTGATGATATGATAAAAACACTTGTAAAATTACATAAAGATAACTTGTTTAAAAATGTCAAATATGATAGATTTGGTTCTCTACTTAGGTTAGTTCTAAAAGAGAATTATGTTTATCATAATGGTAATTATAATCTACAGATTAAGGGTCTGCCACAAGGAGGACCTACTAGCAACAATCTTGCCAATTTATATTTACATTATTTTGAAAATAGTTTCACATAGACACATTAGAATATTACTTTTTTCGCTATATAGATGATAGAATCATTTTTGGCAAGCAAGACAACTTTAAACCTAACATTAATTTTTATCCACAATATCTTAATTTAATTCAGACAAATAGTAAAAATTATGAAGCAAATTTTCTTGATATAGAAATTAAATTAAAAGATAATAAAATAAGTTACTAATATTTATGATAAACGAGAAGACTTTAATTTCAATATTATAAAAGTATCGCATTGGGCGAGTAATGTTCATGTTTCTATATTCAGAAATATTGTTATTAATTACACACAACGAAATAAATTTCTAGTTTCAAATAAATCAGAAAAAATAAAAAACTATAAACATTTTACTAAATACTGTTTAATTAAAAAAAACCCAATTAATTTTATTTACAGATATTTGAATAAAGAAATTCTAAATAGTATGGATTAAATTTCAATAGTTTTAACAGGTTATTATTATAGATTTATTATTCTTCCTAGATAGTTTTAGATACCCCCAACTTCTAATTTTAGGTAAAATTCCTTTTTTTAAATTTATTATAATGTTTAAATCATATAATCTTAGAGTCTCCAAGATAATGGTAGTATGTTTACAATTCTTATTTTATTGTTTCTATTCTATTCATACTTTTGCTAAGTGCTACTTTTCAGCCATTGCTATTCTTCGAATTTGTATCTGGGTCCAGAATCTGGCAATAACTTGTTTATTGCACTCATATTTAGCGTTGGCTCTGCATTTCTATATGCAATTTTTAGGTAAGTTACCTTTTTCTCATAATGGATTTAGATTTCCTATCCATTATTTTCAATAGGTTTTTACTCAGTATTATTAACAGAAAGGGGGAAGGTTGGCTGGCCACAAAACATGTTCAACCCCACTTTAATATAGAGAAATTTTTTTAAGAAAAAATTTGTTTGTATCTAAGCTGTCCTAAGTCAGCAATGTTCATAATACTGTAGCATCCATTCTTTTATATTTTTATATTTAACTCTGTTATTTTAATTTTTCATATCTCCTGTTAAATTCTGTTGACTGGTTATCTTGCAATTACAATTCTTTTCAGTTTAATCATGTTTATTCATCTCTCTCTTGTAGAGAAACTTTGAATATACATACATATATATATAACCACAAAATCTTTAAGCAGAACTGGATTCATTTAAAAATTCCGTAAATCAATCTTACATAAAACTGGGAGGTTAAATAGATCACGCTCAAGGAATATATCTACGCTCAAGGAATAGTTTCCGTAGACATCATAAAACAACCCCTTATACCCTTCCATAACTATACTACCCTCACAAGTTTGATGTAAAGGTTAGGTGTAAATTGGATTATTATTATATATATTAAGAATGTAATGCATAAAGAATGGAATTAAAGCTGAAATGGCACACATTAGGCTATTTGTAGTTTCATAAGGCCCCACTAATTTATCTAGGCCACTTATATATATATATAAAAGCTTCTTATATAAAATTTCAATAATATATTTAAAAGTATCAATATATTTATTGAAACAAAATATTGCAGCAATTTCTTTTTATATTTGTTCATTACATAGAAAAAGAGCTGTGGTCGAAAAATTAAAACTAAGACAGTCCCAGTCTGTGTGTGTGATTTCTTTCCACCTTATAAAGAGTACAATCTTTTTATAAATAATAAAAGACAATTAGAGGGAAAATATTTTTCTCAAAAAAATTACATTCAAAAAATATTGCACTGCTTTCAAACTTAAAAAAAAATTAATCAGAAAAAGAAATTCAATTTCAACACAGTATCAAAATGATGAATCAATGCCATTTTTGTCTTCAAATAAATAAATAAAATGGTTTTTTTCTAAGCCTCAAAAAGAGATGCAAGGAAATGATATAAAAGATCAAAGTATACAAGGAATCAATATCGGAAAACCTTTTAGGAAACAAAAAAAAGTTTCGAGATATCCGAAGCTTAAAGTAAAATTCTGAATATAATGTTATTCCCTTAAAAAAATGTACTTTGAAAAAGCTTTCTAAAATCTCTACATAGTATTTCAAATTCTTAGAAGTATTTGAAACTTTTATAAAGGGAAGAGAAATTCTGATTAATTCAAAATGAAACGAGAATTTGATTGAGGATGTATTAAATTGATTAATGCGGATTTTTAAGACAATCTCCTTATAAAGTGATTAATTGAGGATTCTCAGTGTATGGCAAAGTCTCCAATGTGCATAAAAAAAGTGCTCAGAGGACAAAAGAAACTCAATTTTTTTAAAAAAAGCATAACTAATTTAAAATTTAATGCTTTACATTAGTTGAAAAATAGAATATATATATATATATATATACATATATATATATATATATATATATATATATATATATATATATATATATATATATACATTTGCTTTTAAAAAATATGGAACATAACAGATTTGTATAAAAACTAAAAATTGGTGGACATGAATACTACCTGGTTTAAATGGATATTTAGTTTAAGCATTAAAATTCCAAGATTGAAATAATCAAGTAAAATAATTAAAATTTAAGAGTATATATATATGCTACCGTCAATGGGATTTATTGGTTATTATTAATAATTACCGCCAACTAAGTTGATTAAAGTGAATAATTTATCAGTATTTATTACATTTACCGGTAACTACTAATAATTACCAATAAAATGTGGTCACTGTAATACTTTTCAAAGTATTTGGCTGGATATTTCCAATACGCATACATAATGGTAATTTACCGCTCAAACAGCTAGACAATGTCAGTCGCTTGTTTACTTTGAATGTAGACGTCCGCACTTTCTGTGCGTTGTTCATTTGTTCAACTTAACGTTTTTGATCCTTTATAAGTAGTTGCCAGTTGGATGTAAGTTTCTTTGTCAGTTTTTGACGCGTGGGTTCTTCTTTAAGGATTTTCACAAGTTTTAATGTAATTTAAGATGGTTTAGAGCCTATAACGACTTATTTTTCAAAAATTGGGAAGGAAACCGAAAATAACTTTTAGTTCTGGCCATTTCCGGTCAGCACTTACCAATCGGTATTTACTTTTATTAAAACAGTTGTCACTTTTGTTCTTGTGAATGAAAAACATAAGAAAACTCAGAATTTTTATATAAAGCTAATAAGATGGCCTACAAAAGAAAATCTAAAAATTTTGTCAATTTTTAACCAAACTTACGATTTTATGTAGTAATCGGATACTCTACTAATGTCTACAACGGCAGATTAATTATCGCAGCACATAGACGTATCAAAAAATGACGTTAGAGTTGAATTATGTCTGAGTCATCAGACTGACCAAACTTCATTGCAAGTTATTAATAATAACCTGTTAATGTGATTAATATGCATTATTTATCACATTTGCCAAGAAATGGGACTATTGTTAATAATAACCGGAGATTATTAATAACAGCCAGATTCATTATTTTAGCTGTAGCATAAATATATATATATGTAAATATGCATTTATTTTGTTAATCGTAATGATCTAGTCGTGACAATTCAAAATCTTTTTGATATTAATCAAGTTATTGTTCATTTTGGTAATTTTAAGATCACAACACAGAGAATTTACCATCCTTGTCTGTTCAAGCTTCAAACAATCGAGAAACGGAATTATCCCTTTTCTACATTTAAATACTAGGACAATAAGGGGGGAATGTAATAGGAATGCGTTATGATCACATGTTCAAGTAAAGGGAAATATTAGTTATGTTTAGAAGTAGTTTTAAAAAAAAATAAAGGTTTCAACAGCTCAGTAAGATACGTGTGAGCAATTAAGATATTCTTTTACCATGAATCGTTAGTAAATCTGTCAAAAATTGTAGATCCTTTGTAGATCCAAATCACGAATAAATCTGTCAAGATATTCTTTTTATTCCTTTTATGCTAAACGAGAAGCTTTTCGAAATTATGATATAGAGGGAAAATAAATAAAATTCGAGTTCTTTAAGTAAATATTATATATATATATATATATATATCAGCTGAAATGTTAAAAGATGGAAATATTAATTTAAAAAATGAAGGAATAAGTCAGAGGGATTCCATTCAATTGACATATTGATAGGCCAAAGTGCGAAATTTAAAGAACCAGGGCCAAATATCATCTGACACCGAATGTTTCCCCAAAAGAGGCGACTCATTTTCCTTCTTTTTATAAGAACAGGCTTTTGGGTGAGAGTTTGTTATTTAACTTCTCTCCTTTTCATTCGCTTAAAATCCACAAAATAACTAAAGAATTTTTTTCAAATTAAAATAACAAAAGCGAAACATATTTCTCAGAAATTTGAAAAGGAAAACAAGTTTTTTCCCAAACCAACGAACACAGCCAACTCTTATACATTAGGAACACTATTTCTATATATCCTGACAAAAATAGTTGTTTTGGTTTCAATGCTCATTCATGTTCTCTTTGTTTCAATGCTCACGATAAATGTTGTGGGGGAAAAATTGAAAGTGTCACTTGAATGAGTGGGAAAAAAATAGTGCCAAATGATCGATAGGAATCAAAGGGAACCTCACTGAATTTGATGCAATAGTAACTTTAGGTCGAAATGCCAGGAGAAAAGAGTGTTTCTTGTGATCCAAAGGGATATTTTCCGTCGTGTTGGATTTGAAGCAGCGGATGCAGTGACGCAAGTGAAAGGTTTACTGCACTGTAGTTCAACTCGATCGATGTTTCCAGTTCTCCCCAAACGAGCAGCAGGATCGATTTCTGTCCAGTGCAGTGGTTCCTCTCACGACAATCTCGCTCATGGAGCACATTTTTTTTCAAAACTCTCAAACAAATTATTTAAGGAGAAGATTGTGTTGAGCAAAATTTTCTTCATCTGTGAGGAACTTTTTGGAAAGAGATTGTCCTTGTAAATTAGTTTCAAGTGTTTAATCCTATAAATAAATGGATTTCATAAAAAGGAGGAAATTTTCATTTATTTAACCTGGTGTCGTCTTTTGTTACTCAAAAAATAAGATATTCAAGACCCATAACCGCAAACCTTCTAAAGCCACGTTGACTGAAACGAAATCAGTTCTTCCACAATTGTGAATTCAACACACGCACATACAAATATATTTTTAAGCCCTATAAATGTAAAAAAAACAGTGATGCATACACACATTTACCCAATTATTTGAAAGAGTCCTTAATATATAAAATAGGATTGCAATAACTTTAGTTCACTTACCATTAGGTACGGAAGCCAGAAATCTATGGATACAGACTTGACTGTGCTAAATATTTTCCATTAAAATAATGTGAGTTGATATAAATTTTTACAACTTTAAAATTCATAAGAGGAGGGATGTAAAACTTTGGAGAGGGAGGTACTTGCTCAAATATAGATCTCGTCACATTTTAAAATAAGGACGAAGATTAAAACATGCAAGTACGCTGTGGATTAATTAAAATAAACAAGTTAACAGAATAAATGACAAAACAAATATCAAATTTGAAAAATAATCAGTATTTATGCATCGTAGTATTAATCATGTCGTATCAAAAGGTAATTCGCTTACTTAAACTTAAGAATAAAATATGAAATTTCAACAAAATAAAAAAATCTAGGCATGTGACCAAAATTTATACATTTCCATGAAATTTGTGAATCGTTCAAAAAAAGTCCTACAGAGTATCAAATATTCATCCAAGATTTAATTCTTTTTGCTTGTCAGAAGGAATGTTTAGCTTTGTCATTAATTAATGGCAAAATTGCAAGGAAACTAATTTGTAATTAAATTTCCTGTATGATAACGTAAGCACTTTGTATTCATAGCTTCAATACTTAAGCGTCGTGAAAATACTATCTCGAGTAAAAGAAAAATAAGTTGAAACACAGGCCTCTTATTAAAGTCACAGTTAAACATATGAATGAGATTCACATGTTAAGTGTAAAAAGTTTCAAGGGAAAATGTGCATGTTTTTAAGAACCATCACGTAGACATCCGCATTCTTACTGAAAATAATTGTCTAATAATGGCTCTCACTAACAGATATCGGTATTAAAGTAACTAGAGGTGGCTCATTCTTGCTCAAGATTTCTTGCTTCGATCCAAATTCTGAGTGTTTTGCCCAATGACGTCATACGACGTTTCTCTTTCGTTTTGAATTGAAGAAAATTTATAGCAACTCATAGCCTGCCTCTCTTTTTTGACTGCTTTTGAGAAGACATAACAAAAACTTGACATACTTTAATTTGTAATTGATTTCCTTGCTTCAAAAAATGAACTTGGATTAGAAAAAACTAGATTGGGAATAGAAAAAGTAAATCTACATATTAGAATAAAATGATAAAAAAAATTATATAATAAAAACAAGAACAAACCTCCCAAAAGTTCATGTTAAGTTACATATTAGCACATTGTAATTCCAGCAGATTATACAAAATAAATATTAGACGTTACATCCTTTCATTTTTCTTTTTCTATACTGTTGTTCTTTCATCTGTGTTTCTCCGTAGACCCATTACAATAATACTTCGCTTAGAAAAATGAAACACAATCTAATCCATAAGCAGTTCAACGTATAAAATGCACAATCTTGTGCATTAAATTTTCACCTTTTCTTACTTATACCACTATTTCAGGACATAATATTGTTTGAAACGGCTCGAAAATGAATATTGAAGAGAATGGTTCTCTTCGTAAAAAGTCGTTATTTAAAACATTGAAGGTGTTAATAGCAAGCTAAGTATGTCTTCATAATATTTATGATGTAATCCTAGTTCAAATGAAAAAAACATTCATTATACAACTATAAATTTCGCTTACTTGCTAAACAAGTGGAGGGCGACACAGATTCCGATGAACATAACTGCCAATACGACCATAATAATAATCATCTTGGGATCCACTTGCTGCTGTCGGACCTTTGGAGGTTCAGGGCTCCCCGCATACTCTTCTCCTGTTTTATCCACGTCATCTGGGAGAGAAAATAAATCATGGATTTAGTTTGAAATGATTCGTGAGCTAGGTCAAGCTCATGCATAGGATGGATTTAAAAAAGTTTTCCTGTGAATGTTTTCCTGTCAAGAGCTTTTCCTAAACAGTGTTTAACTTTTTTCAGACCTATCGTTTATTTCTAGTGATATCAGCTCTCTGAGAGGAGAGGACCGAGTTTCTTTTAATATGCTGCAAAAACGTAAACAAGAACATTTCCAGGAGACAAACTTCGCTGGTAAAAGAGTCTAAAGATAAAAAACCTTAACCCCCCTCCCCCTCATCAGAAATCTAACAGTGTACCGAATATTAAAAGAATAATTACAGATTCTTTTTCAAGATATATGAAAAATAAACTGCAAATTCGGTTCTTACGATCCCTTAATGTGTAACTTCTGGTCTCACTAAATGATATTAAAAAAGGCAATGTTTTTTAAAAATATTCACAATTTTTAAAACGATATTAGTTCAAGCATCTGAAGTTTCTCCAAATAAACATCAATCATTTTTTATTCGTAGTGATAGTACGCTGAAATTGAAAGTTTCCATAAATCTGATTATTTGTTACTATAAAAGTGAGAATAGATCGCTTCTCGTGTTAATAACATTCCATTAGCGATATACATCATTTTTAAATTTAAAATGTTTTTAATAAAATGAAATAAATTTTGTAATTCTGAGTTACGTTCAAAGGAGTAGAAAATTTCAATTCAAGAGCTTCATTCTTGATATAAATTATTTCACCATGACGTGTGAGCAATTTAAAGTTATATTAAATTTGAGATACAGTAATTATCATTATTCATTCCGACGAAATCGTGTATGAAGCTGCTATAATTTATTTCATTGAATACCAATGTTTTGCATAACATTATTATTTCTCCATACATTTGACATGAATAGCTTTTCAAACATTTTCAGTGATAGGTTCCTATTTAAGTTTACTTTATTAAATGATTTTTAACCATTTGTTTGGCGCAATATGTCTCAAGAGGTACCAGAAAACCAATCCCTTAAAGCCCATTCTAATTTAGCATACGATTTTCACATAATATAAAGATAAATTTTAAAAAAGTCCTAAAAAAGTAAATGAAAGTGTTGTAGAAAACAAATAAAAAACAGTGAAATATTACGAAAAAATGCGCTAATTGCAACAATTTCTCAAGCAACCTTGCAAAAGAAAATTGTTTTTCAATATAAAAAGCATATTGCTTTGGGATTTATTCACTATTGATGTCTTTCTTTCATTAAGTGACTAATAACCAGACTCATTAACACTGAAAGGATTTTTCAACGAATGTTTTAAGGATTTTTCAATGAATGTCTTAAGTATTTTTCATAATAGCTATATTAATCGCGTCTGATGTGTTGAAATTAATATTGCTTTAAAATCTTTTTTAGTGTTTTAGAATCATATTATATAAAGGATATATATTAATTTATATTCTAGAATTATATTAGAATTTGTTTTTATGACAATTTTTTTTACATTTTACATGTAAGCTATAATTAATTTGTTTGAATTAATTTTGTTCTGGAATTATATTGTTACGTAGATCGGGGTTCGAGGATTTTATGCAAAATCGGTCGTAAATAACAAGTCAATTCTTTAAGAGCGATGAGTATTTATTGTCGAAGATCAATCCTTGAAATACAGGATTCAGCAGCAAAATTCACAAAATAAATATCAGAAGGATTACACACCTTCAACAGCACCCAGACGCAATAAGCAGTGTCTAAAATACACGTATGTAAATGACTATTCACAAGCACAGCCGAGCTGATCAAGTTCAAGGCAAGTCTACTAATCGCTAATCAAAACAATGCTCACTACTCGCTGGTTGAAATCAGACTCGCTTTTCGCTGGCTGAAGCCAGACTGCCTACTCGCTTGTTGAAACCTGACTGATTGTTGCGGTGAGACTCGCTCTATTTATAGCAGGGGCCGAAATTTCTGGGAACATGCGCTCGCGCCACAGATCGTGAAATTAGTGGATTTCTCTACTAATTTCTAGAAAAATCCAGAGGGTCCCGAACTCACCAATATGGTCACCAAAGTCACCAACATGGTCGCCAAGTTGGTCGCCAAAGTCGCCAAATTGGTAATCAACTTGGTCGCAAAAAATGATGCCAACTTGTCTCTATCGCCAATATTTCGCCAAGTTCCCATTGAATCGCCATTATAACGTAAGGGACGGCGTTGCTTGTGAATATTACAACTTTAACATGAAATAAATATAGAATAGAGAAATATAAAGGCATTGCACATCCGAATACAAATTATTTACATTATTGTATACAAAATTCGTAACAATATTTGTAAGTATACTTACAAATACTCTCATACTCTTGGATTTTTTCCTTACTTTCTTAACTTCCATATCGAGCGAGTCCCTTACAAATTTGCTAAATCTAACATGTTCCTATCATATTAATTAGTGGTCTTGAATATTTAATTTAGTTCATACATCGCTGGTCATATTTTTGACCATTGGATTACTATTCGGTTATTCGTATACCAAGAATGTGGTAGCTTAGAATTTTTCCTGGATTTAAATAACTTACATCACAGTAATATTCTCCTGTATATAATATAACTTCAGAAAATTTGCCTTTCAAATTTAGGATTTTAGACAAATAAAATTCCTCGAAATTTTTATCATCATCTCCTGAAACTAATGTGAAGGAAATAGAATAATATAATTGTGTGTGTGTGTGTGTGTGTGTGTGTGTGTGTGTGTGTGTGTGTGTGTGTGTGTGTGTGTGTGTGTGTGTGTGTGTGTGTGTGTGTGTGTGTGTGTGTGTGTGTGTGTGTGAATAATAACGTCACCCTATTCAGCTACACGAGGGATTTGGTGACAAACCTCGTACTTTTGAACATAAGTGACGAAGACAACACTTGAGCTGGCAGTCCACCTCTTAACTTCCACACCACACCAACGATAGGGCGTTTGAGCCCTAACAGATTTAGCGTAGGACAGCCCGTCTACACGGCGGTTCTTCAGCAACACTAGGCTCGAACTCATGACACGGTAGCCGCGAGTCATGAGTTCGTGACATTTACCACAAGGCTACCGCGTGACCACTATATATAGATATAGATAGTGTTTATATATATATATATATATATATATATAGTCCAGTCACATTAATGTGACCACCTGTCAAAGGTCAGAATAACCCGCTATCGCACAGCGAACTGTGGCCAGACGTGCAGCAAGAGAGTCAATTAAGTTTCTGAAGGAGTTCACTGGGATGTGTTGAGCCATGCTGACTCCAGTGCCTTTTCCAGTTGCACTAGATTACGCGGATGATAATAAATGGCGTGAACAACCTGATTGAGATAGTCCCACAAATTTTCGATTAGGTTTAAGTCAGGTGAGTTTGCTGGCCAGGGCAGAGAGGTAAGCTCATCCAGGTGCTTTTCGAACCACGCATATACTGTATGCCACTTCGCATTGTCCTGCTGATAGCTGCTGTCATCCTGAGAAAAAACAATGCGCATATAGGGTTCCACATGGCCCGCAACGATAGATGTGTGCTTGTATTGATTCATCGTGCCTTCCACAACGATGAGTGAACCCAAAGAATACCAGGAAACCATTCCCCAGACCATAATACTCCCACCTCTAGTATGGACCGTATACACCAAAGCCTGATGGAGTATAAAACGTGGTTCATCGAAAAACTCTACTTATTGCCCCTCAGTGGACATCCAATTGCGGTACTGGCGTGCAATTTCCAGTCTTTGTTGCCGATGAACAGCAGTCAGCATAGGTGCATGAACCAGGCGTCTGCTTCGGAGGCCCAAACGCAGCAACGTTCATTGAACAATATTTTAGGAGACACTGTTGGTCGCCCCTTGGTTCATCTGGGCGGTCAGTTGCTCAACGGTAGTACGTCTATTGACCTGAACGCATCTCCACAGCCATCGTTCCCCTCTATTGCCCGTGGTGCACCACATTTGCCATGTCTCTGAGTTTGGACAGTCTGAGTTTTGCCATGCATGCTATACTTTTACCACAGAGGCACACGAACAGTTCACAAACTTAGTCTTTTCGGAAATGCTTCCACCCTTGGCCCGAAAGTCAATGATCAGGCCCTATTGAACGTCGGACAAATCACTCCGTTTCTTCATTATGCCTAGGATTGCAATATTTCCTAAAACCCTCACACTAGGGTTTGCAGCCCCGGGATACGGGGGTCCGGAAATGCCGGGTGCACCGGGATCCCGGTGGTTTTTTCAGATCCCGGGATTAAAATAACTAATCCCGGGATTTAATTTTTGTCTGAATTACAATTTGAATTTCTTTTTCAAAGTATTGTGAACCTACTATTACTTTTAATGTATCTTATTTACTTTTTTGTACTGTATGCATTTAATGTCAGTTTTCTTACGTGTTGAACGTTGAAGGGTTCGAGGTGGGTGTATAAGTTAAACCGTGGAATTTGATATGTTTTCTCTTATTTTTCATCTGTGACTTTCTCCCCATCTCGAGTGGGGTCAGACAATGGACATTTCTCCCACTCGGGATATCTGATGTCAGCTAACTTGGACAGATGGAATTAGAATTTTTGGAAAATATTTAGTAGGGTTTTCAGCCCCTGGATCCCGGTATTTTTTCCAATCCCGGGATTAAAAAACTAATATCGGGATTTAATTTTTGTCTAAATTATATATAAAAAAAATTTTCTCATAAAAATTTTCTAAGAATTTAATTTTTTAAAAATTTATATTTTGTTTATGAAATATGTACGTAGATTTTTTTTTTTTTTTTTTGCAATTATAAGTGCTATAGACAAAAAAAATCTATATGCACAACTCTCATTTCTCATAAAGAAGAACGTTTCACAAACCTAAGTGGCTCACTGCAATACATATACAATAATATAAGCAACATCTCAAGAATAGATTTTATCACAGTACCTTCTTCAATTAACTACCTTTAATTAATAGCGGACCTGCTTGGAAGACTTGAGACGCTTCAAATTCTATTGTATTACTAACAGCTCATGCAACTGGATCTTCAATTTCAAATAAGGTAACACTTGAAATTGATTCACATTCTGATTCAATAACTGGATCAATTTATATACAAAAATCATTAAGTGTAGCAGAACTAAATAAAGTTATCAAAGAGGTATATGCACCAATGCCGACTATTAGATTTGAGACACTGTCATCAAAAATTCAAAAAGAAATCTCTTCTTTTTTTTTGAAAATGGAGGGAGACGTGGTGACTACCTGAAAAGAACATACTCCTATTTAATGATGATAATACCTATTAGTAAAGAATCCGAACATGCATTTTCTTCGGCAGGACAATTTGTAACAAAAATAAGAAACCATTTCAACGATGAAACGCTAGAGGAGTGTGTTTTAATAAGCTTATTTACAGAAACACAAGAAATGAAGAAATGCTTTTTTTTATATTTTCATTTGGTACTATTTTTATTTGTTTTTTATGGTGAATTAATTTTTTATTTGTTTCATTAAAATAATATTAAATCAATTTTTATATATTTTCAGTTTTATTCTGCAATTTCAACTATGCTAATATGCAAGTATTTTTAATAAATAGTCCAAACCTAATCCCGGGATTTGGATAATGTAATCCCGAAATCCCGGGATTGAAAATATGACACGGAATTGCAAACCCTACCTCACACGCCCTTCATATACGCTAAACTGCACTGTGCTGCCACCAACCTTCTGCGATTGGTTATTTAACTTCGACGTTAAAAGTACGGGGTCGTTACATTAATGTGACTGAACACTATATATACAGTCGACTCTCACTAATTCAAAACTTCGATAATACGAACCTCTCGCTAATTCGTATATGACAAGCCCGTAGGAAATCTCTTGATATTTCAAACTAAAACCATACGTTTTGCTACACTCAATATTTCGAAGTAAAATCTGCAACTGGCCAGATTACAACACACAATAATTTAAAGTTATCTTTTACAGCTCTTGACAATTCAAACACTCACTATCATGTCGAGTCATGTAGCAAACAGGTTAAAGCTCACATGTTTTGTGTTGTATTGTCTCTGCGTGTCTCCCCAGTAACGTAGTCCATTGGATGACCATCTCTTTGCCATCCCTTCTTTCTGTTTCCCGGTTCAGAAAGGATCGTCCGCTATTCTGAAGAAGAGATGCGTAGGATTGTGTATTTTGAGTCGGATTTATGACTCAAATGTGTGACTTAGGGCATGTAACGCCTAATAGGGCATGGGCCAAACTGGACACTACCATTGGTGTTGGGGACAATGTCTGCGGGAACCCATAATATATTAAACAGATTTTTAAAGATCTCACATTTTTTCGTCTCTCAAAAAAGAAGGTTTTTTATAATGTATCATATATTTTCCTTTAATATATATATATATATATATATATATATATATATATATATATATATATATATGTGTGTGTATATATATATGTATATATATATGTATATATATATATACATATATATATAACTGTTTTTAATATATAAATGTATTTTTTATAATACAGAGGACTTTTAACTTCTGTATAATATTTATAGTGTATATAATATGTACTTTCTAAAAACGCTTTAAAATATTTTTATATATATGTACAATTGTTGTTTTATTATATAGTTTTAAAAAATTTAAATGTGTTAGAAAAAAAATTTTCTTCGTGTATTTTGGGAGTATTTTTCTCCCCTATTGATAATTCGAAGTTTTTCGTTGGTCCCTCCAACTTTGAATTATCGAGATTCGACTGGATATATATATATATATATATATTAAAACCTCAAACTAACACTGACGAAAAATATTTGTTGAACAATTAACATATTGAAGAAAAGTCTTTTTCAGTGTTTTTTGTCAAGCTTTTCCCACTTTAAAGAAAATTATTCCTACTCCTTAAAATCAAATGGTATTCGCATCAGAAATTCCAAGCAAATGGAACTATAGAAATGCAGTGTTTTGGGAAATTATTCAAATCTTTTGTGACTGACGTTTTGAAAATGCACTTTTACCAACACGTTTTTGAAGTTTCAATTAGCAAGTGTGGAGTTTTTTTTCTAAGTTAATATGTGCTTCAATATTCTTACAAGACGAATTGAAAAAGCTAAAAAAGTGTAAGGAATTTGTAATGTTCTTGCCTGCACGCCTAAAGGTGTGGGAGGATTGAAAGGAACACAAACCCATATTTCAACAAAACAATCTAATTTATTCACAATATTAATCGCAACTCAAATTCAATCGATCCAGTCTAAGAGATGCACCCAATTAACAACTATGAAGACAATTAACGAGGTACCAGAGATATGAGAAAACATTAATATTAAACACACTTACTCAATGCGATAACTTTGACTTCTTAGCTATTTAATCTGGATTCAATCTCCAGTGACAATTTGTTACTTTAAGTAATTCAACTATCAAATATTAAATATACGCGATTCACATTCAAGTTGATCAATCTCTGCTCCGATAGCAGTCTACCCTATATCCCTCTCTAACCTGAAAACCTAGACTATATATAGTAGTCTTAATTAACATAATCACGTCTTCTTCGAAGAGGAATTTTATAATAAAATAATTTTTAAAAACTAGAAATTCCCCCAAAAGGACTATTAGTAGAAAGAGCGTGGATAGAACCGTCACAAACTTTTCAAGAATTATTCTTACTTCCTTACTGAGTTTAAAAATTACGAGGTCAGCAGTAATTGTCAAATGTTGAAATGTTTCTCGATACATTAAATATATTAGGAAAAACAGAATCACTTTTAAATTACTTGAGTAACAATAATGTCCACTTTGTAATTTCTCGTAAATTTAGTATTTTTTTAGTTCTATGATGGCTGTGGTATAATTGCTAAATTTGAGTATGTGAACTTAAAAATGGCCTAATTGCAATGCAAGTATCGTTGAATGAATTTGCGAAAATAAAAATAAATTTTATTTTTAAAATATAAAATTGCATGATTCACAGCATGATCTTACTAGGCTACTAGGGTATTTATGTATTGATACTCGAGCCTATGTTCGAAAAGAAGACAGTTCCTCAAATTCAAGAGAGGGATCGAATAAAATAATACTCTGGTGTATTTAACTCCTCTCTAGAAAACACGTTTTTAATATTAGATGATATTTTATTGGTTGGAGCTAATAACCATAACTTTCCTATCGTTCGCAAACCCAAACTTTTCTTTACATACTCATATCATAGATCCAAGTCATAAATATTTATACTTAATATGGATCGGGAGTAATTCACTTATTAATATAGCGAGAGAAAGAATGAGAGATTTTAACACCTCGTAAAATTGAGTGCTAACTTCGATCGCATAAATATAATTAAATGAGTAAGATGTTGTAAAATATTTATTATTTGCAGTTAAAGCCAACTAAATATTTTACGAAACATTACAGAAGCATAATCCTTTTGTAATTTTAAAAATGTCCTTAAAATGAAATTTGCTCAATGAAAGTGATATCCTTGTTCTACCCCAAAAATATATTTAAGCGAAAACCTCTTATTTGTTATATTTATTGACTAAAGGCTCTAATGAAATGTCATCCAATTGATTTCGATTGAAAAAAAGAATTGTATTTATTCTGTCCGATGCCATTATCTTAATGTGTTGGCACAATGAGCAAAGCAATTTCATTTGATGACCATCCATGTATTTGATTTTCTGCATCTAACACGCAATATATGATCAAGCTCTTGTTTGTTTGTTAGAATTACTACTTCAATCGCATTCGTCAATTTGAAGCTTCAATATTATCAATAGCATCCATTTCTAATACACGCTATTTCTGAGTAAAAATAGGATTCTCTATTTAGAGAAATATATAGCTCTTTTTCTAACAGAACTTTAAATTGATTTCATTTTCTCAAATCGGCTTAAGCTACTTTAATTTTAACTAAACCAACAAAGGTTTTTGCTCTATTTGTGGTTCTGATTAATAGCATGGTTATGAAAGATCACGTTAGTGAAAAAAATGCTGTGATATTGGGAAATTTACGGTAACAGTGCCTATCACAGTAACCGTAACAGGTATCAACAGAGGTATTTTTAAAATGAAGATGGTCCGTCAATAAAAAAAATTTCTATCATTATAATGCGTAGAAAAAAAGTGTCATATTATTTTCAAACTTTAACTAAATTGGTCACCTTTTGAGAAACGTGCCTTTGGTTGTAGATAATAATTTTCTTTTTCTGGAGAGTCCGAGTTAGATGAGATGTTTTTCACAAATCCCGTCTCACACAAATTACGTTCACTTGAACCAAACTAGCCAATTTTGCTATCCGACTTGTTAATGCGATGAATAGTACGGCTATGTCAAACAATGTTAGTGAAAAAATCCTTTTGAAATTTGAGGTCACAGTAGCTAATGATGTGATAGAGGATGTCATTTTTTCCAAAAAGTGCTAGTTCTCACTTAACTAAGTGCTAGGGATTTTTTATTGTTCCCAGAAGACTCTACTTTTTTCCTCGTGTCTGATTATCGTTAAGTTTCGGGACACCCTGTACTTAAATCAATTCAATTGATTTACAGTATTTATTCAAATCCAAGTCGTACTTATTTTCCGATAGAAATACTATTAAAAATCGGGTGCGGCTTGCAATAGGAGGGGGAAAATCCGTTGGGTGAAGGAAATTGAACATGATACAAACAGTTAGAGCAATTGTAGGTTCAACCGTGTAGTTAAAAGTTTTTAACACTGGTAAAACAAATGATTTACTTCTTATAAGTTCTCCTTTGAATTTTTTTTCAACTTCATATATATCGAAATTTTATTTTTTCACAAAAACGTGTGGAAAACTTGGTGTGATTTAAAATCGATTGCGGCTAGGATTTCAATAAATACTGTAGTTTTCCGAAATGATGTTTTAAAATGAAATATTTACTAAAATAAAGACTAAAGAAGACTTACTTGATTCGCACAATGAGCTATTGATACTCTGGATAGGAAAAAATCCAGATTCACACATACAAATGCCATCCGAGCATGTGCTGTTAGGTGTGGCATTTTGGCATTGTTCACTTCTTCTGCACTTTTCGCCTAATTTTAGACCTGTAATAAAAGAAAATTAAAAACAACTTTTTTAACTAAAAGTATAAATATCTTTTAATCAAGAATAAAGTTCACTATACAAGAGTTTTTTTTCTTAGAAAACCTAATGGATTCCATTAGTGGTTTATACAAAATCTGCAATTGAGAATTTTTAAATTAGAAACATAGCAAATTGTACCAAAGATGCAAAATTATTTTTATTTAACGAAGCAGTCTTGATTGCAAATCTAACCTTTGTAATGTCTTGATAAATTACCGCTCTTCATGTTAATTCTTATAAATATCCTATTTAATATTAAAGAAAATATAAACTTGTTTTTAGTCTTTTAATACAATTCAGCTCTATTAACTACTCGTTCCTACTAATGTCTTATTATGATACACTATTATTTTTTTTGTTGGTTCGGAACCCTTAGAATTGAATGAAAAGAGAAACTTCTTTTACTTTTTAAAAGAATCTTGTTTTCAATGTCAAAGAATGTTCAATATTAAATATATCAAATTTTGGTTCAAGAGATGTTTGTCGCTTTGCAGCAGCCCTTCTCAGTATAATATACATTTTTATGCACATTTAACTTTAGTTTCTTGAATTCAGCCCAAACATTTTCTCATCTGTTTTAGAGAACCACTTCTGGCAATGTTCCAATCCCGAAATTCACTGAGGTAAGAGAGAAGGGGATTTATAAGAAGAATTATGTCTCTTTTTATTTATTTATTTATTCATAGACTGATTCGATTTTTCTCAGCTGTCTCGAGACATTCCGAATTTAAACTTACAGGACTTGGAAGTATATATTTTGGTCATTTACTACATGATCTTTAATATGAAGTTAATAGTTTCGTAGAACATTAGAAATGGTTATATTAAATGACGTTGATAAATTCATATTTATGGCACTCTTATGATATATATAATTTAATAAAATGTCTGAAAAAGCTTGAGAGATAATAAATTTATAAGTAGAATTTTTAATTTTCTTAATTTTTTATTTGTTTATCTAGAGAAGTTATACATGAATGGCAAATTATAAAATAAATACATAAATATAAGAAATTAATAAGCAAAAGATTTAGAGGAAAATATGCGATATCTAGACAAATAGTAAAAATATTTCGATATATATGAAGAATTATTTAAAAAGTTTAAAATATACATAAATAGGCTGAGTTTCGAAAAACTAGCCCTAGGCTAATCGTTCAAACGAAATGTTTCAACCTATAACAAATAGACGACTGACTGCTTGTATATGATGAGGTAGAGGAAAAATTCTTCGCAATTTGAAAAAGGAAAATTTACAAAAATTACATTCGAAGTAAAAGTTTAGGAATGAATTTTCAATTTCTTCAACAATTATATGTTACGTTACTATTCATTTTTAATTATCTAAAATGGGGCACGGATATTTAATTTTTTTCAAAAAATAGAACTTTTGTGATTTGAGATATTATATGAAGTTGCTTTGTAGAAAACGTTTGTTACAATTTTATAAGTGGTTGCAAATTTTGTAGCAATGCAATGATTTTTAAAAGGTCTGAACAATTCTAATGGTACACAAAACATACAAACAAATTTCAGTTAAAAGCTTTCGCATTTTTTTCAGCAATCCCTATTCTCATTTCAACATCTTCAGAAAAAATTCATTTTGTATAAAACACATTATAAACTTTACAACTGCACATTTGAAGGGGCATCCTGTTTTACTAAAACAGTTGTAATTTTCGTACTATTAAAAGAAAAAGGAAAATCTTGGAATCAAATTATAACATTTTTATAAACTTTATAGTTTGGTCTCAAAATTAAACTATAAAAACTTGAATCAATGTTTGACTAAATACGCAATTTTAAGGTAGTCTTGAATGCCCTTTTCAATCTTTTCATCTCAATATGCAGCATTAAAGAAATATTCTTATTTGGATTCTCGAAGATTCTTGATTAATTAATAGATTAATAGGTCTAGTATTACTTTTCATTCTTATGCTTCTATAAAATATTTTAAAATTACGAAGCCTTTTTCAGATTTAATTTTAAAGAAGTTACCTCTTTTACGTAGGTAATTGTGAAAGTATTATTTTAAAACCAATCATTCTCTGAAATATTTAACGGAAAAATTATGTTCAATTTACATAAAATATTGCTTGGTGTCATACGCAATTTTTTTTTAAATCGGTCTTCCCATCTCAGTCTCTAAAAAGGAAAAATTAATAATAACATCACGAAAGTTAGCTTGAATAACTGTTACAACTCAAGCTTCTTATTATTAATGATTAGGAATTATCTGCATGAAAATTGGAACGCGACCAGTGTACGAGAGTGAATAGATTGAGTATGGCAGATGCGAACGAAAAAAAATCTAATCGAATACTGAGGAAAAACAAAAATACTCAACTGAACGTCAATGAGAGAATTGCGAATGGACTCCCAACCCTTTTGAAAAGAAAGTGAATGATTAACTAATGACCCATTCATTATTCACGATAACTCACTCTTGAACTCTTCAAGAGAAATATTTATTAAACGGTGCCTCTTTGAGACCATTCAAAAAGGTTGATCTTTTTCTGGCGTAACTAAAGTAAAAATGTGGGAGAAGGTTTTTTTTTTCTTTTTGAAAACTATTAGAAAATGAAAAATATTCAGAGCGAGAAACATTTTAGAAACGCAAATATTAGTTGACTGAATCTACTAACTTAACAAAAGAATTAATTGAAGGATTGACCATGAAATTTTAGGTTGATATTACGTCAAAAGATTTATTCTTTCATTATGGAGTTAGGATAAATATTTTAAAATCATTTGAATTTGCCATTGCACTAATGTATGTGTGTGTTTTGGTGTCTGTAGGTGCTTAAACGCTTGTGTATGTGTAACAGGAAAAAAAGTCAGTGTAATTGCAAATGTATTGGTTTTATGTTATGTGATCGGTTTTCAAAGGATCCGTGAAATGAATTTCCTTTAATTTCCGTGTTAATCGCAATCCAGAAATTACAATCAAGTTAAGTAACATTCACTCACATAAAATCTACAATAGGACAACTTAAAAATTCACACAACAGTACAAATTCGTTATCACAATAAAACAAATCAATAAAACGCTCAATCATTTTCAAGCTTTTACCATCCTATTGCTTCCCTAGATCTAAGATATTCTAAAGCTATCCTTTAAAATAATCAACCTTCTAGATTTTTCGAGAAGCATTTATTTTTAGCACAAATATTTTGGCATTAAATTTGTCATTAGGATTTACTTTGAAAGAGTAGTTCTTCTGTGTGACTAGCAAACGATCTTGCCGGCAGTGAAAAGCAAACACAGTCCGTAATTTGCGAAACAATTAATTTTTTGTACCTTTATATATTTTGACATTATTTCTAATTGTGTTGTCTCTTGTCTAAATTTTATTTCAAGTCTTACTCTTAAGCCTAAGAGTTTGCTAAATGTGACAATATTATTTTGTCTTGCACTGTCTTGCTTTTCTTCTTTTACTCCAAGTAGTTAGATTTATAGTAATTTGATATATACAACCAATTTAACGAATTCTTCGAGATCGGGCATTTTTTACGTTATTTCGGGGTTAAATGTAATATCGGCGTCCAAAAAAATATGTCCAAAATTAAGGTCACAAACATGTTTTTCGTCATAATTTTAAAATGCCTCCAGTAAAACTTAGAGAATTTGTATTTTATGTATTTTGAAGAACGGTAGCAAACAATATCAACTTTCAATCTAGGAAAAGATGTTGCCTAGCTTTTGTAGAGCTACTGGATTGAGACCGTTCACGCATACGGGAATTTGGATTCCAGTGTTGAGAATATTGTACTAAAACAAACAAATAAGTCTGTTTTCAGTGAGAATAACTTCTCATGATTGTTTAGATGATTCCAAGAGATTAAGAGCCGTTGGCAGGCTTGAAGCTGGCCAGTCTCAAGCAGAAGTGACTCGATGGTTACAAGTGTCCCGACAAAGTGGTCTCCCAGTTATGGAATCTACTCTAAACAAGTGGTACTGTCACCAGAGGTCGTTCAAGGTCTCCACAGAGAATCGACATTTGCATACGATCGCTACTTGGTATTAAGCACTTGAAGGCATAGGTGGGAAAAGGTACCTCAGCTAGCTTGTGACCTTATTGCTGTGTCTGGAAGAATAATTTCAACTTAAATAATCACATCCGGCTTGCAGAGACTGGCCTTTACTCCCGTCATCCAGACTGGCACGTCTCTTTGAATGTAACCAGCAGGAAAGAACGGATATCGTGGAGCCGAAAACATCAGTCGTAGGCACCACAAGAATGGGAGCATGTTCTTTTCAGTGATAAGTCAAAATGTGCCAAGCAAAGTGATTCTCGTCAAGTCATCCCCTGGAGAGAAAATAGAACTCGCTTTCATCCTTCCTACGTAACAAAAATCGACAGATTTGGCGGCAAAAAAATCCTTGTGTACTGTGTCATAATTTTGGGCAGTCGTACAACACTGTACGTTTTTTATAACTCCCAGTGCTATATGGATGAGATCCCGGAAGCCTATGTGTGGGTGTCAGGGCCCTAGCTACCATTTTGTGGACGATAATACGCGGTTACACACACAGAACTCACGTTGTTGATGAAATTCATGAAGGAATGGATATTCGCCGTAGGGAATGATTCTTGATATATTCAGATCAAAATTCTATTGAATATGTTTAGGAGGGTCTAGGAAACGCCATTCCTCGGCGTATCTTCCCTCCCAGGATCCTCCCTCACGGAGATAAAAGTCGCACTTGAAGAACGAGCGCTTTGTTGCCACAAAGACGAATTGACGCCCTCATAAACAGTATGACAGCTCTTTGCGAGGATTATGTGGCAGTGGTTACATGCATATTAGACAGACTTTTCCCGAATTAAAGGGTTTATCTCTGATTCATGATTTTACACTTTTTTATATAACTTTTGTACCTTAATCCATAATTAAAATATTTTCCATATTCATATGTTGTTATATTCTTTCTGACATTGTAATATGTCTCTATGCCAAATTTAGTGGAAACACAGTAAATCGTTCATCAGTGTTCACAGAATTTATGTTTGTGACTTTAATTTTGGACATGAGTGTACAAATATTTTTGCAGTTATTTTTTGGATATTCTATAATAAGCTACTATTAAAAAAATATCCATATCTAGGAGTTGTTCACTTTTTATTCAACAACTAAAAATACTATTAGACAATTATTAAGCACCAGTTAGTTGGAAATCTTAAAATACTGATAGATGTTTAATAATCTCTTTGATTCCAGAATTGAAAGAGGTCTTTCTCAATTTTATACAAAGGGAAACATTCTGCTGTATAAGGTACGATTTCATAGTTTTTTTCTTAACAAGGTAAAGCATTAGAAAATATAACAGTTTCGATAATAGTTTCATTTTCAATTTCAGTATCAAAATCTCAATTCATTTACAAATTTTTAAAAAGAAAATTGTCTGCAAAGTCGTGCGCATAATATTATTAAATGGTAAAAACTCCTAAAATATCCCTGCGTTGTGAAAAGAAATGAGATTGTCCTGTTCAAAACTCACAGGATAGGTTACACACTTGACTCATCTGCACCTGTAGTCTGTTAAAGGAAACGCCATTTCCCGTAGAAATTTTATGTATGTATATTTATATGCGTATGTATATAAATGTACGCATATTTTTTAATTTAAATTTTTTAATTAGTTATACAGTTAATTGAAAGATGATGCCATATATATTTCATAAATTAAAAATAATATATTTTATTTAAATAGCACGGTGTATATTTGAGTAGTCTTTTTAATTTCTATAAATTTTATATGAATATTTAAGGTTTTTTAAATGTATATATATAGACTTAATTTTATTTTATCATAATTTACAAATTTTAATTTTATGCGGTACTACTATAGCTCTTTTTATCGAGCGGGAAACATAATTCGTTACTGTACTCTTGAAGTAAGTTTGATCATCTAGTTTTATTTCATCGATTTTAACTCTTTGCTAGTAATTAATAGTTGGCTATAATCGTATCGTTATATTTTTATAGTATTGTGTCTTTAATTTGTAATGTTTTCTCTTAATATTCTTTCCTTTCCCTACTGCCCAGAGTATTGGCAAATTACAGGTGAAGGTTGGCTAGCCGAAAGAAATTTGTTTAAACCTGCAAACTTGGTTCCTAAGGCCAGCAGTTTGCTATTGTACTGCAGCTAATATCTCTTACGATCTTAACTAGTTATCTTAGGCTTTAAAACTATTTTGTATATATATATATACATATATATACGTGTGTGTGTGTGTGTGTGTGTGTGTGTGTGTGTGTGTGTGTGTGGTGTGTGTGTGTGTGTGTGTGTGTGTGTGTGTGTGTGTGTGTGTGTGTGTGTGTGTGTGTGTGTGTGTGTGTGTGTGTGTGTGTGGTGTGTGTGTGTGTGTGTGTGTGTGAATAAGTATATATACATGAAAGGCTCCGAGTTCTTTGAATGTCATTTGTGATATAAAATGAATTCAGAAAAGCATGTTATTGACACTTTGATTTATAGAAGATATCATTAGACCTCTAATGTGTGAGAAGATATACATTTTATAGGAGTAGAACATTCACAAAACATAAAAGCTGCGATGAAAGTATGGAAACGTTCGAGCAAAGAAGTTAAATAAGGACCAGAGCGTACTCCTTCACATATCTACACTCTATAACAAAAAAAAACGACACACCAAGAACGAGTTGTCCGATAGAGAGAAAAAATTGGTAGGTAAAAAGTTGATGTACAGAATAGAAAATAATTAAAATTTCAGAAAAAATAAATGACTAATTTCAGAGTTACACAGTTACAAAGTAACAAGTGCAATAAAGTGTCGATCCACCTCTAGCCTGGCTGCAAGGAGTTACACGACGTGGCAGAGAGTGATAATGCACCCTGGTTATCTCCTGCGGATTTTCTTTTCAAATTTGTTCCAATTGTTAGGCCAGGTCATCAACATTCCCTGGTTGATGCATTCGTATTTCCATCATATCCAACACGGAGAAAAAAGAAATACTCAAAAATGACTACATGGACATGCTCAATTTGAAATGAGTTTGTTTATATCAGATTTGAACACATGCCTTTACAAATATGAGACATTACATGTACTCAAAATTTTAAAAAATGGTTAATTAACACTATCAAACAAATTAAAAAGATATTCAGGATTAAAAAAGTTTTTTTAATATACTGACTACACATTTTAAAGATTGGGGTTCAACAACAAATTTAGTTCTCATAAATCTTCCGAACTATTTTTCGTTTCTACCACGCTACCCGCGGACGAACACATGAGTACTAGATTGTTTTGATATTGTAAGGCTTTTATAGGAATTTAGCGGGAAAATGTATTAAAAATGCCTTTTTTTTTTAGGATTACTTAAACAAATCAATTTAAGGTATGTGCCTACCCTCGGAGCATTTTATTGAAACAAATTTTCAACTAAAAAAACCCTTTTTTCTTTAAAAAGGGTGTGCATAGAACTAGGAATTAAGGTTCAAGTGTAGTATGTCACTTGGCGATGCCAAATTTTTTTGGTGACCAAAATCGATCGCCAAGCTACTTCACTTAGCGATAGGTTTCCCGAAGCCAGAATGAATTCGTTATCTCACCAATAATATCTATATAAAAATCGAAAGGGCCCTCTCCCCTATACTACACTTGAGTCAGGAATTAAAATACAATTCCACAAAATTTTAAATTATTTTGGATAGATTGGGAATTTTTAGTTAAAAATTGCAGTTACAGTAAACCTTGTATTGAAAATTCTAATTAATATATTCAAATAATATTAAAACTGCACCCAAATAACATCATTATCTGTGCCTAGAGCGATAAGAGTTACATTATTTTTTTGAAATTTGTCAATTTTTTTAAAAAAAAAAGCATATTTTTTCTCACAAATTGTATGTGCAATAAAATGCATATATACATACACAGAGATTATAGTCTATAATACAAATAAAATAAAATAAAAGTTTTCTTAAAATGTTAATTCAATGTCTTAAAAAGAAATCTATTTGTGAACTTTACCGTGAAGCCAAAAAGCATAGTTTCTCAGACATGCTTTTAAGATTTAAATACAATATGAAAAATGTTCTACTAGTTGTACATTTCTTAAACTCACCATAATTATAGCTCAAACTCTTTAGCTTCATGTTTAACTAATTTTCAACCCTTTTGCTGTTTTCTGGAGAGTTTTATAATTATAAAAATTGTCGAGTTTAGTAAAATTTCATGAAAATTGCAATTAGGATCTTTTACACAAAATTCTAATGAATGTATTCAAATAATATTTATACAGTACATAAATAATGGAACATCTTTATATATTAGGAATTAAAAGATATGTATTACTTTTAAAAGTTTTTTAAATATGCCAAATTTTATGCAAAAACTCGATTTTTTAAAAAATTAATGATATTTTTTACATTAAATGCAATGAAGTACATAAATACAGTGAACCCCAAAAGTGTTCGTACACTTGCAGTTTCCTATAAAATTTAATGATTTCGACTAATAAAAATTAATGTATAGAAATTGTAATTTTTTTATGATATCTGCAACTTGTTCTTAATGGAATGTCATAATTATTTTTTTAAAAATAGCATAACTATTATTTTTAAAAATTAATAATCAAAAAGCTCCTGAAAAATTACGCCACTAAAGTCTTAGAACACTTAACAAAAATCTCAACATAGCTTTAAATATTGTATTTCTTTCTTAATTTAGAACTTAATAGGATATCTTTTAGTGTCCACAACAACTTTTGGACATCTTGATATAGATTTAATGAGTTTTTGTAATTTCTGCATCGATTTACCTCCATGCTTCTGTGATTATTATTTTTACTTCCCATTATGTGTTTATGTCATATTTTTTTATTTTAAATCTAGTTCTCCCCAAATATGCTCTGCTGGCTAAATAAAATTGATTGAGGAGGTGTTTTCACAAAATTTTTGGGCCAGTTATAAAGACACCAGCGGTGTACATTGAGAGCAGTACGCTTGGCTTCATTATCTGTTAAAATATGAAGTCGTGTTCAATATCAATTTTGGACAGACAATTTAAAATTTCTCTTTAAAATATTTGACTAGAGCTCATGATTCTCAATACCATCAAAAATTAACTAATTCTGTGGCTGATTTACGCCCCCACGCAAGAACACTTCCACTTCCATGGTTCATTCATCCAACTAGATTCTTGTGACTTAAGTTTCAGAAAATTCAAAATTGACAGGAAAGTGATTGGGATGACAGAAAATTCAACATTTTTGGTTCTGATGGGCATATAATAGTTTTAAAGGAAAAATGAGGCATTTAATCCAGTGAATTTATGTGGAACAAGAGCTCCTCCACCTCCATGATTCAACACAGAGGTGTTCTTGCGGGGGAGGGGGGTGTAAATAGGCTTCAGGAATAGGTAATTTGGTATTTTTTGATGGTATTGAGAATCATGAGCTCTATTTAATATTTTAAAGAGAAATTTTAAATTATCTCTCAAAATTTGGATATTTCAGACGACTTCATTTTTTACAGATAATGACGCCAAGCGAACTGCTTCAATGTACACTGCTGGTGTCTCTATAACTGTACCAAAAGTTTGAAACACGTTCTCAATCAATTTTTTAGCCCAGCAGAGCATATTTGGGAGAACTAGATTTAAAATAAAAAGAAAGCATGACATATAACACATAATGGGAAGTAAAAACAATAATCACAGAAGCATGGAGGAATCAATGCAGAAATTACAAAAACTCAATAAATCTATATCAAGATGTCCAAAAGTTGTTGTGGACACTAAAAGATATCTACTAAGTTCTAAATTAAGAAAGAAATACAAATTTAAAAGCTATGTTGAGATTTTTGTTAAGTGTTCTAGACTTTAGTGGCGTAATTTTTAGGAGCTTTTTGATTATGATTTTTAAAAATAATAGTTATACAATTTTAAAAAAATAATTATTGTCATTCACCAAGAACAAGCTACAGATATAAAAAAATTACCAATTCAAAATATTAATTTTTATTAGTCGGAAACAATAAATTTTATAGGAAATGCAAGTGTACGAACACTTTTTGGGTTCACTGTATATAAACAGATTAGAGTTTGATTCATAACACAGATAGAACTAAATAAACATGTTCTGAAAAATTTAAATTCAATATCTTAAATAATATTTTGTGTAGGGATCAGATCTGGTTTTGTTAACTCCAATTCCAGTTTACTAATTATGCTATAACTTTGCTTCTAGATATCATAGAAACAAAAATAGAGTGTTTTTGGAATCTTAAATGTATAGTCTTTAAAATAAAAACACAAAAGTAATTTTTGAAAATTTTCACCAAAACTGCGAATATTGGGTAGTCACCATATCTTAATGAAATTTACTTGATTCATAATAAGTCACATTGTTGATTTTTTTGGGCACT